>RJWM01004447.1:0-101589 GCA_004363535.1 Dasyprocta punctata | reverse complement strand
TCTTCCAACATGGGAGATCCAGAAAGCCTGCTCAGAGATCCTCCGTGATCTAGAAGTCCTCTCCCTCTGCCACCCCTGTCTCCTGTCTCCACTTGGGACATCCATTCACCCAAAACTCCCCACAGAAAAGAGTGGCTCCATATTTCTTCCTACCATTTGTAAATACATGGAAAACTTCTAGTAATGGATGCAAACCCCTGCACTCAAAGACACCAGGAAGACCTATGATGATCCCCTTAGGAACTAGAAGTCTCTGAGGCAGTGAATGGAGTAAAAGAAAGAATGTAAGAGAAAGGTTTCATCTGTAACAACTGAATAACGAAAGTGTCTGTGCGTGTGTGTGTGCAGGCGCACGCGCTTATGCATGTGCTGTCGCATCTCACACACAGTTCTGTCACACCTAACTCCTGCCCTTTCCTGTAGGAATCCCCAGACCACAGATGGAAGAGGGAAACAAACAAAAACCAAAACTAGTCTTTCTCCTCCCATAATGCCACTTGTGGTTTGTAGCTGAGATTTTTTAAAAAAATAACAGGACCAAGGTATAAGACCCTACCCACAGCACAGGCGTGTCCCGAGGAGAGAGCTCATTTCCAGCCCACTGTTCTGCGGTCAGTCTTTCTCACCAAGCCAACTGAGTTCTACCCTTCCTGATTCACTAGCTGCAGACTTTCCGCAGTTGCTTCCCTTCTCCAAGCCTCAATTACCTCATTTGTAAATGAAGACTATAATAGTATCTGGCTTGTGAAGTTGTAAGGATTAAATGAAATAATGCATGCAAAGTGCACTTAATGAATATGCATGATGACTAAACTACAATATGTGTCAGTAGTAAGTCAGGTTTTAATCTCTGAATGTATTTATTCATATCCCATGCCAATTCGTTCAAGAGAAAGTCTTAATTCCAGGACTTTCACAGACACTGACCTCTGCCTTGTCATCCTAGTCTCCACACCATTTTCCCCTGCAGATTCCCCACACCTTCACACCTTTTCATGCCTCGCCATCTATTCCTTCCCAGTAGAATGTCATTGCATAGGCCCTCAAGGACATTAGATTCACATTGGAAACAACTCGTTTTTTCCACTAACAAGCTTAGGACACTCTCAACACCTACCCCACACCTGTTCTTCCAGTGTCGTAACAGGTGCTGTGTCTCAGTCACTATTAGAGTCAAGCCTCTCCTTCAGTCCCAGATTCCAACCCTCCGGCCTGCCTGGCAAAGGCTTCACCACTCTTATTGTCCCTAACTCTCTTTTGCACTATTAGAAAATGCTTCTCTGTGGGTCCAACCCTATCAGTGTTCAAACACACCTAGAATGCCTTGGTTTGTATAGAAAACCACAAAACACACAAACAAAAACTTCCTTTACCTCAGTTTTCTTCAGTCAATGTCTCATTTCTTTGTTCTGTTTCATAGCAGAACATCACAAAATAATTTTAGGCACTCTGTCTCCACTTACTCTCAATCCATGTTCCCTGGAACATTCCCTGTCAGCCTTTCATGGCTACCTCTCCACTGCAATGGCTCCTTGTGATCACCAGCTACCTCCCTACTTAGGAGTCAGTGTGCTCCATCACCTGACAGAACATCATGTAGATGGTCATGCCCTTTCTCCTGGAAAACTTCCTTGTGTTCTTGCAATGGTCACCCTCCAGATTTCCACAGCACCTCACTGGCTGCTCCTCCTCTGTGTCCTTTGCTGACTCTTCCTCTTCTGCTAGATCATGAAGTTCTTCTCCACCTATGTGCTCCTTGATTGTTTTCAGCACCAGAAGCAAATATTCTGTGTGCTGGGGTCTCCTGAGTTTAAACCTCAGTCCTCAATACTTATAGTCCTCTCCTTTTCAGCTACTATATGTACGCTCTTGCTTTCTGAGCCAAGAGAGTAGAATACTACTCTTCCTTCTTGAACTTTTATCTCCCACTGAGTGTAACTACCATTCACCTAGTAATTTCAGATGAAAACTTAATCACTGACCTTGACTTCATTTTTTTCTGCTTTCACATGCAGCACATCAGCTGCCCCTATCCACTGTAGAGCCAATATGTATCCAGGATCTTCCATCCATCCCTTGCTACCCTTCCTAAAACAAGTGAACCTCAGGTATCCCTCAACACTAACGACATCACTTTGTACACACATCCCTCACCCAGGAGTGGCCTTTTTTACCTGAAAATCAGAGAGCATTTCCTTGCTAAAAGTTTTTACAAAGGCTTTCAACTCTGAGTAGGAAAAAAATCAAAGATCTTTCCACCATAGTCATTCCTATCTCTCAGATACCATCTCACACCCCACCCCTCACTCACTGTGCTCTAATCACATAGGCCTTCAGTTTATTCTACCTCTTAACACATCTGTACACACACTCTCTCTCTCTCTCACCTTTGTCCTAATGGCTCTTTCTGTACATCTGTGTAAAGGTAAAGGTCCCCTCTCAGATCAGATTGCCATAATCAAAAGAGGAGCTCCATCTCACACATCAATCTACAGGACACTGCTATAGTTTACATCTAGAGGTACCCTCAAAGCCTCACATGCTCAGAGCTGGAGCCTTTGGGAGGTGACTGGACCATACTCATGAGTGGATGAGTCTATAGCTAAGTGTGATGTTGGGAGGTGAAACTCAGTCGAGAAGGCGGGTGTGGCCTGGAAGAGACTATCTCCCTCCTCCCTTGAGCTCTCTCTGCTCCTGTGGCCATGCCAAGAACAACCCTCCTCTGTCGCACTGCCCTGCCTTGGACTCAGCCAATTATGGACTGAAACTGCTACAAACTGTGAGCCAAAACAAACCTCTCCTCCTTTAACTTGTGGGTGTTGGGTATTGGGTCTCAGCATCAAGGAAGAAACTAGGACAGGCATTGTTATTTTCCCCTTCCCCGCTACTTTTGTATTGCTTGATATTATCTCTTCATTTATTTAAAGCACTCTCCCACCCATAACTGTGTTTTTACTTTCTCTGGTTTCAGTTTCCTGTGGTTAACCACCATTATTTAAAAATATTAAATGGAAAATTCCAGAAATACTCTAAAGAGTTCAGAAGCTTTAAATTGTGTGCCATTCTGAGTAGCAAGATGAAGTCTTATACTGTCCTTTATCCCACCTGGTTGAGAATCAATCCTTTGTCCAGTGTAGAAACTGCCTACCTACTAGTCACTGCATAGCCATGTGGGTTGTCAGAGCAAGTATCAGAACATCACAGTGCTTGTGTTTAAGTAAACCTTGTTCTAATTAATAATAGTCTCAAATTACAAGAATTGTAACACTAGAAACTCAGACATGCCACAAAAAAGCTATAAAATGCTTTCCATAGGTAAAAGTTGAAAATACAACAAGATATTTTGAGAGATGGACTGTCCTCACATAACTTTTATTACAGGGAGTTGCCCTAGTGTATTACTCTGAAAATAAATAAATGAAAACTGAAGAAAGAGAAAGACAGTACTTTCTCCATGTATTTAAGTCTCCAAACTCCCCCTGTTGGCTTTTCAATGCAGTTCTAATTGTCGAACTGAAAATGTCCCTAGGGTGTTCTGTTAGTGTTTTCTCCGTGAATAAACTTACTTAGTTTTAAATTTTAAAAACTGATGGCAAACACGATAGATGTGATTAATTTCTTTTCTAGGGAACAAGGTTTCCAGTCCCGTTGTCTTCATGTGCATAAAAGTCATCTGTAAAGTCAAATAATTTGATGATGGCACACGCCTTTAATCCCAGCACTCGGGAGGCTGAGGTAGGAGGATTGTTGTGAGTTAGAGACCAGCCTGGGCTACAAAGTGAGTTCAAGGCCAGCCTGAAGTACATAGTGAGACCCTGTCTCAAAAAATAGGGCCAGGGATTTAGCTCAGTGGTGTAAGCCCCTAGCTGGTAGGCACGAGGTTGTGAGTTCGATCCTCGGTGGCAAAAAATAAAATAAAATAAAAATAAATTGATGATGGCAAGTTGATTCCAATGGGTGCTTCATGAAATCACAGTTTTACCACAAACCACCAGCTGGAGTGGGTGGCTGGAGTGGGTAACATATTGCCACTGATAAAATGTGAGGTATTTAGACTCCACAGACATGTAAACACCCATATACCTCCTCCAGATGTAATGGCAGAGGCTGAGAGTGCTGTCTTCCCCTCTTGGTATGATCACATACTACTGCCAATTAGTGAAATAGGACTGGACCATGTCAAATGTTTCTCTGAGCAAATTGTTCTATACTAATGCTTCAATTTTTATGAATGGTTTTTGTTAATCTCAGTATTGCCTAGGTTTTCGATTTCTACTTGGGGTCTTTATCCCATTGGATAAGGAGTGACTGCACTATATACCTGTTGGGGACCACAAATTATAAACTGAGTTAGGGGACATTCAAGGCCATCTCTGTCCTGACCTTTGAGCCAGATTAGAATGCAGAAACTCTCTGCTGTTTTCTGATCAAAGTTGGAAGCCCTAGGGCAAATGACTGCTGTGATGCTCACAGGGCAAGATGAGATCCACTGAAGAGGATAAGCCACCTAGGGAAACCACAGTTTCCTCACTACCTTCCTGTCTCATTCTTGTTCTTGTCCTTGCAGGAATGCTTTGTTTTTCTTACTAGCCCACCACAGTCAACATTACTGTTCCCAGAAACACTCACTGCCCTTCACTCATTGACCTTGACACCATGGATGTAGTGAATAAATACCAAGGTTCTGGGTGCCTTGGTGCCTTTTGTTTCCTGTGAATAACTGATCAGCCCAGATCCCTGCAGCACCACTATTTTGTCTCATTTCTTCTCACCATGCACTGTAACACTTAGCAGGAGATTGCAGCACACTCTAGGGGTTCCTGGTAACTGGCGCCATGGAAAGAGTTTCTGATACTCGTCTTCCCTTTTTACATAATGATTCCATGTCACCTGCCTTTTTGTCCATCTCCAAATCTCCATCAGTTTTAGAAATACCTGGTGTATAATCTAAGACATATTTAGTTATCAAATGAATGAATGAAATACTTAGACTAAGTCCTTGACTGTACACATGCCTCTAGACACATAGCAACCAAAGGACTTCCAGAGCCCAGATTGAAAAACCTACTTAACACCTCCTCCATCCATCAATCATCTGCCTAGCCAGGTCAGACCTGGATTTAAATCCCACCTTCTCTGTTTGACATGGTGATAGTGGACTAAGTTCTTAAACCATGCTGGGCCTCCATCATCTCACAAGTGAACCAGAGTAATAGTGCTTATTATGAGAACCCATTGTGAAGGATAATACAGTAAAGTGTAAAATACTACTGGGCTGGCACACACTAGGCTCTCCATAAATGGCAACTCCCTTCTTTTCCCCCTCAATACAGATAATTTCAGCCTGCCCTTTCAATGAAAGGGGATTGAGAAAAAACAACTCTAATTAAACAAATTTACACCAATGTGTGAATGACTCTTAGCCCTTTAGCCTTCCCAGAAGAAGCTTATTAACCTAAATGCATTACTAATTAGTGGATTTTTCTGTTAGTTTAACAAAGTGCAAGGTAAAGTGCAGAGAGAGAGTAAGAGACCCTTGGGCGACGAGTCATGAGGGACCTACTAAAAAATATACCCATGGACCTCCCAGCCAAATGGCTTTGCTTTTGCTCTTCTTCTGCAAGTGTTTGTATGTTTCCATTTTGTTTTGTTTTTCTTAGTATCTGAGCCCACTGTCCCCCTAAATACTAAGGTTCTTGCTTTTGTTTTTGTCCTCTCTCAGGACAAATCATCCAGGTCCAAAGGTGTGGCTACTATATGTTTGCTGGCGGCAGGCACATGGGGTATGGGTCCTGTCTATCTCTGAGAGTGGTGTGTGCAGACATCATCTCTCTATAGGTAATTGTATGTGCAGGTGTGCTCATGTGTGTGTGTGCACATTAAGTATTCCTGCTTGTCTGTCACACAGTCAGCCAACCGTCTGAAATTTCAATACAAGACAAGCTACTGTTGGCCTGGAAACTATGAAAAATGCATTTGAGAGAGCAAGTTTTTGATGACAATTGTCATTAACAACTTTATTTTCAAACACATTTCACGGTGCATTTCATGCCAGGAAGGATTTCTTATCTTCTGAACTTTCATTCTGCAGGGCTGAGCAGAATGGTGACAGCTTCCTTTGAACACAGGTAGTGAAAGAGCCCTGGTGAGTGGCAAAGGCAGAGAGAAAATTCAAAGCAGGGAAGGAAGAATGCAAAAGGCACCCCTGTTTGCCTTGAAAGGCAGATCCGGCCACCACGTGAGTTATCTGTTTCCCTTCCTGTGTGTCCCAAGATTATTCTGTAGTGCTTAAAAGTCTACTTTTAGCACTGCTTAAAAGTCTACACATAGCACTGTCAGATCGCTTTCAAAATGACCTCCGCTGCTGTAACCAGCAACTGTTCACTTGTCTGATTAGAACATAATTCTCTTAGTTTATCTTTTACTGCACTATTCCCACAAAATTTCTCATTCAGTCATGATTTTTCTCAGTCTTGGGAATAAAAAAGTGGTTTGTGGCCATAGAAAAGATGGCAGTTGTTATTATACTTTCCCTAAAAAGAGTCAGGGTCAAGAAAAAGATCAATTTGTGTGAACACATTGAAATAGGACTTATCTGGACACATTTTATGCCTATAAACAGGCTTTGCCAGGGGTCATTATTCATGAAGCCAGAGCTCCCAAGGAAGCAGGTAAAACCAGAGAGGAAGCAATAAACAATACAATAGGCCTGTCTGCAGATATCTACCCTTTTTAGCATCAGTTCTTCCTTAACATTTTGTAACTTAATTTGAGCTCCAAAGTTTTCTTGTTTCATTTTTGTTTCTTTTTAAGAACAGAAAGTTGAGTCTTAACAGTTCTATGAATCATCATTAGAAGAATACATACCACAGACTGGGAAAAAAAGTTTCTAAAAGATGTATCTGATAAAGAACTGCATTCCAAAATACTAAAACTGCCCTTAAAAATAAAAAATGAACTAATTTTTTAAATGAGCAAAAAAAAAATCAGACAATCCATCAAATTTTTATAAATATGTAAATATAAATACATAATATATAGAAAGAGATTCAATAAGCCTATGAAAAATGCTCATCATTATACCTCAGTAGGAAATTACCAGTTACAACAACAACAGCTGCACTATCACTGTTCAAGTTTATACACAACGTGGTCATACTCGGTCATAACCTGTACAGTGACATTTCAGTCAACAACACCTACATATATAGCGCGGGCCCCGTAAGGTTAAAATGAGCTGAGATTCCTGTCACCTCACTGGCATTGTAGCCCAACACACTACTCAGGTGTCTATAGTGATGCTGATTTACCCAAAGTTACTGCACAGCCAGCAGCATGAAAGCACAGCATATACTACTAAGTACAGTACACAATTCTTCATGATGATAATGAAAATTATGCCACTGATCTATATTTTAAAATAATAATTAAGCTAGTGCTGCAGTGATAGAGGATTGGAACCTCATTACCATGTTTAAGTCAGAGAAGTTAGCTGTGGAGCAGCCTCAGCCAGGCCCTTGAGGAGGGTCTAGCAGAAGGCAGCTGTCACAGGAGGGAACCACTCCACACTGTGGCTGGGTCTAAAGGCCTCCCGACATGCAGGGCGTGCAGGTGGAAGACAGTAAGATTGATGGCCCTGACTCCATGCAGGTCTAGGCTAATATGCGTGTTTGTGTCTTAGTCTTTAACAGGAAAGTTTAAAATATTTATTAAAAATCAAAAAGAGAAACAAAAACTTGTGGAATAAAGATATAAGGAAAGAGGGCACTTTTGTGCCACTGTACTATATATCTGAGTTTTAAAATGTTAACCCCAAAGAGCCAAAATGTTAAAAAAAAAAAAATAGAAGTCGAGAAAGTAGAAAGTTACAGTAAGCTGAAGTTAATTTACTACTGAAGAAAACATTTTTTATATAAATTTAGCATAGCCTACATGCAGCACGTTCTGTCGCTGTATATCTGATTCACTCGGCAACTTCCAGGCCTGTAAACCATATTAATGATAAAAAGTCCTATACATGGGCTCTTATCTTCCTCATCTTTCGTACTGCATGGCCTCTGCTTACTTTCTGTACTTACATATGTTTCAGCCTACAAATCCTTGTCTTACCACTGTGCCTACCACATTGAAACAGCACCATGCTTTATAGGTTTGCGCAAGGAGCAACAGGCTGTCCCAGGTAGCCCAGTTGCGCAGTAGATCACACAGTCCAAGTGTATAATTAGACTCCATGATGTTTGTGCAATGACAGTGTCACATAATGCATTTGTCAGAACATACCTCCATCAGAAATGGGCACAGAACTGTATACAGAAATCCCTAATGACTTCACCATAACACTACTAGAACTAATAACCACAATCAGTAAAGTTGCAAGATGCAAAATCAGGATACAAAAATCAGTATGGTTTCTAGAGCCTAACAGTGAACTATCTGAGCAAGAAATCATAAAAAGAGCTACATTTAAAAGAATTTTTTTAAAATGTAGGAATAAATTAAATCAAGGAAATGAGTGATTTCTATACTGAAAACTACAAAAGACTGATGAAAGATATTAAAGAAGATAGAAATAAATGGAAAGATATTGCGTGCTTATGGGCTAGAAGAATTTTTATTGTTAAAATGTCCATACTACAGATCCAGTGCAATCCAAATCAATACATCTATGTCATTATTCACAGAAAAGGAAAAAAATCAATTCTAAAATTTGCAAGAACTTCTTCCATAAAATGTTTTCTTATGAAAAACATCCAAATAATCAAAGCAATCTAAAGCAAAGGAGCAAAGCTGGAGGCATCACACAACCTCACCTCAAAATATACTACAAAACTTAAGTAGTATAATAAAATAAAAAACAGCATGATATAGGCCTTAAACACACAGAATGATGGAACTTAACTGAAAACACAGGAATAAACCCACAGAATTATACCCAACTGATTTTTGATAAAAAGGGCAAGGATATACAATACCAAAAGGACAGCCTCTTCAACAAATGGTGCTTGGAAAACTGAGTATCTACATACAGAAGAGAGATGCAAACCCTCCACTCATTATCATATACAGAAGTTAAGTGAAAACAGATTAGAATTTTAAATGTAAGCCCTAAAATGATAAAACTACTGGAAAAAAATATAAGAAATGCTCCAAAATGTTAAACTGAGCAAAGGTCTTTTGGATATAACCCAAAAGCATAGGCAAAAGAGCAAACACAAACACATGGGACTACACTAAAATAAAAAGTTTCTGCAAAGCAGAACAAATAACCAGCATAGTGAAGAGACAACCTTCTAAATGGGAGAAGACATCTGCAAATGGTGCATCTGACACAAAGTTAATATCCAGACTACATAAAGAACTTAATAAGCCAATGAAAATTATAAACAATAACAAAGAACTGCCACAATAGTTGATATGGTTTGTGTCTTTATGTCCCCCTGCCCAAAGCATCATGTGGTCATGGAAGGTGGGCTTTTTGGAGGTGGCTGAATCTACAGTTTGTGACTGCTTCATTGTCTAGTGCTGGCATTGGAGATGTGAGTGCTGCACCTGCCTTAGGGCTGGTAGCCTTCATATAATAAAAGGGAGGAAAAGAGGTTTGTTTCACCCTTTTGCTTTTGTTGCCTTTGCTGTCTTCTGCTGCCATGAACTGCTGCCCCTCTGTCACACCACCCTACCATGCAGTCAACTGATTATGGACTGAAACCTCTAAAACCTGTGAGTTAAAACTTTCCTTCCTTTACTTGGGATGTTGGGTACTTGTCTCAGCAACAAAAGACAATAGCCCAATTTAAAAGAAGCATAGTTTAAATAGTATATTAGTCACTTTATTGCCACTGGGATGAAATATCTGAATACACACAATTTAAAGAACTAGAGGTTCATTTAGGCTCATAGTTGCAGAAGGTTCAGTTGATGGTTGACTGGCTCCCAGGCAGAAACAGCAAGGTGGAACACAAGATGGATGAAACTTCCCAACACATGGCAAGAAGCAGAGTAATGAAAAGAAAACAGAAGCTAAAGACAAGAATGTACCTTTCCTGGTCACCCCCTCCTCCAGGGACTCCCCTCCTTCAACCAGATCCCACCTTCTAACAGCACCTTCAGTTATGAACTCAAGAATGGATTAATCCACTGATAGGGTGTAGCACCTCCACAATCTAATTACCTTTCAAAAGTCCCATCTCTGGAGACTGGAAGGGAATCTGGAGACAGAAGGAGACAAGAGGGCAGGCAGACAGGAGAAGGAGAATAAGAATAATTAAGACATGATACATAAATGAACCAATTCTCCAAGATGAATATAATCATTATGTATTGCAAACATATATTAATAAAAATTAAAATTAAAAAGTCCCATCTGTGAATACATGGGACTTTGGACTGGCAGCACTTCATACCTAAAGCATAACAAATGCCTTTCCCAGTAACAGTGAATTGGACAACCTGACATTCAAAATCCAGATTACTCCAAATTCAAAATTCACCTGTTGGTCCAGTGATATAGCTGGGTGACACAGTGCCTGCCTAGAAAGCCCAAGGAACTGAGTTCAATTCCTGGTAAAACAAATAAACAAACAAACAAAACACATACACACACACACACAAAAAAAAAAAAAAAAAACCTCACCTGCTTTCATCAGATTAGCTGAGTTAGAGTACTATTTAGTCTAGTATTGCAAGAATGAGAACAGGTTGTAGTGCAATTTGAGGGAACTAAATTGACCCAATATAGTAAGCATATCATGATACATCAAATGAAAATTAAGTTTTAAAATAGGAGTGGCTAGGATATACTGAGTGCTTATCATGTGCTAAGTGCTTCACATGAATAACTCATTTTGTCTACATTGCAACCCTCAGACAAAGACCATTATTATTTCTATTTGATAACAGGAAACAGATGCCAAGAAAGAATAATTTAATAGATGTTACTTATCTAGTACAAGCTAGAAATAATAAGAATGCATTGCGATGATTGGGGAACTCATGGTGAACGGTTACTATGAATAACTGAATGAGTGAGAACCACTGAATGAGGCAGTAAATGAATTATTGAAGGGCAGGCTAGGACCAGCAAAAAGCACAGACTGAAAACCTGCATACAAAATATTCACCCTGTGCAGGTAATATTTGAGAAGGGACTCTGGCCTCCCTTGCTGACTCATCTCTTAAGAGAAAGAAGGACAAAAACACAGATCTATGGACAAAAAAGACATGTTTCTAAACTGTCAGTCCAATGCTGGCCTACAGCACAACCCCACAGCTTGTCTCTGATTTTATCCTTCATCTCCACCTGCCTTATTGAGCACATAATTCAATGGGATGTTCTTTCACTGTACTTAAAACCTGTCAGGTAAAATAAAATCACGCATCCTAAGGTTAGAGATCACAAACTGTATTTTTCTTATGGCTTTTCTCATGAATAGTTTAAATTCTTGCATTTTGAGTTCTTGTCTGTCCATACCTGTTGTTATTACCTGTGTATTGATAATATATGCTTAGGCTGGGGATTTAGCTCAGTGGCATAATTGCCTGCCTGGCAAGTGTGAGGTCATGTGTTCAATCACCAGTACCAAAAAAAAAAAAAAAAAAAAAAAGATAATATATGCTTAGTACTAACTCTACCTTTTATATTAATCATACATTGGTAATTCAGATTTAAGCTCAGATAATACAGGTAGAAAATGAAAATACCCCCACAGTAACATTTATAATACCACAATGAATCTGTACAACTCAAACCTCAGGCTTGCAAGAGCAGAAGAGAATCTTCCTTACCCTCCAAATCATGTTAATATTTTCATATACATATGCTACTCTTTCATGCATCCTCCTCCTCACTATTCATCCATTTAACTGTATCATGTTTTCTAATCACCTCCCATTAAGGTTACTGAACATCTGTTGTTTCTTCCAACTACTCTGAGAATCAGACTTAAACTATGGCAACTTCTCTGAGCTTTCACATGTCCCCACATGCTAAGTATGTGATTCATAATTTCAGCTCCTCATATACCAATAGCTGTACTGGACTCTATCATCTAGTTAAACAGAATCACTCCTACCTTAACAGGAAATCTTAGGACTGGGCCAGCAAGTGAAATAACAAGTAGGTGCACTGATCAGATTAACCAACTCATAGCTTGAGTCCTTCCTTGCACTGAAACTTTCTATCTTAGAGAGTTGGTTCACCAGGAACACTTCTGCAATTTCCACTTACTATCGGTTCCTTTATGTTTGCTGTCTTCTCCAAGAATATCTGAATTCAAAATCAATAATGCCCACTTACAGACAACTGTAGGAGATGCTGACACATGGGTAGAGACCAGAGAGATTTCCTCGGAGATTCATGTTCAGAACATAACCCTGTGAGAAGCAGATGGGTGTTTTGGAGAGGGGTTGTTTTTCTCTAATGAACTCACTTCTCTTCCTTATCCTTTAAATTCTGCATGTGTCTTACCTTTCTATGAGCAAGAAACATACTTGGGTGCTTTCTTCAAGTGAAAAATGTAAATATGTTTTAATTTAAAACTACAAGGAAATGCATCTCTTTAAGTTGAACAATCTTGATATTCAGCAGTATTTATGAAAGAAAATGCACAAGAAGCATAAGTAAATTCAATAGTTTTGATGCAATGGGATATATTTAGAATATGTCTTCATGAGGCAAGGTCTCTTTAAGTTCAAAATCAAATTTCTACCACCTGCACTTTTTTTGTAGAACTGAGCTACAGTCATAGACTCGGATAATGAAGGCTTAATTTTGCTCACTGACTCGTATATCCCAGTACCATAAACCTGTCTCACTGCATGTACATGAAAGCAATTGGGCAAATCACAGCAATTACACTTGGCATTAAAAAAAAAAAAAAAGAAGACCCACACAAAATACAAGAGAAAATTTCAAAAGCAAAAGGTTAATATACCTTGTATCACCCAATGAACACAGGTCCAAACTCCAAACAACAAATTGGTATTTAAATGCTCATTTAGCAGACAATGGAAGGCAATGATTCAACACCCTTGGAAGAAACCAGGTAGAAATGATTTTCAGTCAAAGGGGAATAATCTACATTCATAAGCCCACAGGTGATGCGGTGCTCTCCACCGCGGTTCCATCACAGGCAGGGAGATCTGCTATTTTCAGTCACATTAATGCAGCTGTGTCAGTTTGTAGGTGAATCAGTCTTGCTTCATCAGACACATCAAGAGTCAGAGCCTGCACTGCCATTTTCCCTCTACTTAGACATATTTTCTTAATTGCTATCTTTAAATAGATACTCTTCCTCCTGGCTCCTCAAACCCATCCATCATAACCGGTAACAGGACCAGAAATGACCACTGGAGTAATTGCCTCTTGACCTTCTCTCCTGACTCCCCCCACACACCCAACACTCCGACATAGCTGCTCCTTCATTCCTGTCCTCCCTTCAAGTTATCCACACTTCTAAGTTAGGCTGTCAAATTTGCCTAAGCACAGAAAGCCCTGTGCCAACCTTGTGCAATGAAGCTCTTTATTGTCATTTATTTGAGAGGGGTTTTTTTCTTACTTTTTTGTACTGTTCTACCAAATATGGTCATTAAATAGCAATTGCCTTGTCTTTCCAAGTATACCTCCTGTCTACCTTTTTTATGTGCCCTTCAGCCTCCTGCCACCTTCTGGCCTCCAACCTCCTACCCAGCCTACAAAGAGAGGCAGGCATATCTCAATTCCTTCTCACAATGCTTACCTCTCCTGGGACTGTTGCATCATGGCCATCATGGCTCAAAGAATAACTTTGGATCCAGGGGTCCTGCAGAATCACAACCTTCCATTGCAGGATTCTCAGCAGCTACTAAATCCCCAGTCGTATTCATATGGACCAACTCTACAACGGTCACCTCACCAAAAGGCAATTAAGCATCTAATTGCATGTTTACTGTGATCTCATCTTCTCTCTCCCTCTCCCTTCTTCCTCCTTCCCTTCCCCCCTCCTGCTTTTGCTTACTCTCTTTCTTTCTCTCTGTCACTCCTTCTTTCTCTCTCTCTCCTTGTGATGAGGAAAAAAATTGTTACATTAACTTAAGATTCCAAAATGAGGAACAGTGCAAAATAAAGGAAAAGAAGATAGAATGAAAATTCCTTAGAGCTGGAAGCCTAAGCTTCAAGTCATAATTGTAACAGATCTACCTGTGCTAAATTTTAAGTTAGGACTTCTCTGTCCCAACCAAAGGGTGCCCACCATTACCCTCCAGTTGTGGACAATTATTCAGCTCATGTGGATGATACATGGGTTCCTGAAATGATCACACACACACACAAACACATCACAGTAGCTTTAATATAGCATTAGGCAGATTTTCAAAAAAGGTAATTTTTTTCAAAAATACAACACAAATAAAAGTCTGAGGAAAAATGACTCATACCTACTTCTACCATGTACAACTTTCACAATTCCAGTGAGCAGGATGTTTTGAATATCTAAAGTCAACCTTGTGAGAGCACTGAAGATGGAAACTTAGTTTCAGAAAGAGTGTTCTAATCAGGAAAAGAAATGAAGCAAGGAAAGGCAACATGTCTATTCACTGTGCACAACAAACACTTCAGGACAAAAATAAATAAATAAATAAATAAGATGGTGCCTCTTGACCTATCGATGCTTTGCTTCTTGGCATTTTTTTAAATTAAAAATTGTGAGATTTGATGAATCATTATTTTTCATTTCTAGGTCATCAAGTCCTGGCTCACAGCTCCCTTTTCTGAGAATTTATCTGAGGTTTGATTATAACCCATTTAATAAGCAATAAACCTTCTTCATAATGGACAAAGAAAGAGAACATACTGTAAATCAGGAAAGACAGAGCCAAAATGCCTGAAATGTCTTTGGAATTCAACTCTTCAGCTTCTTTTCTGAGGAGACAGGCAAAGGAGGAAGTTCACGTGACACTAAGCCCAGCGTGAAGGCCCACTGCAGCCCTCCATGCTGTTTCCCTAGGCGTGCTGTAATAGAGTGCCATGGTGAGGGGCTTCACCTGACAGAAATGCACCGTCACAGTACTCAGTGCCATTCCCTGCCTGGCGAGCCCTGGGGAAGCACCCTTCCCTACCTCTTGCAGCTTCTGGAGCCCCAGGTGTTCTTCAGCACGTGTCCACAGAACTCTGATCTTCAGTGCCTTAGTCTTCAGCCCATGTCTGTGTGGTCACATGGTGCTCACCTCTTCCCATGTTTCTGTGGCCATGTCTCCCTATCCTTATATGGAAACTAGTCACATTGACATAGGAGACACCTCAATGACTTCATCCTTACGTCACATAAGACTATGTCCCAAATAGGTCACATTCACAAGTAACAGAGATTCAACTTCACTTCTACATATCTTTTTGAGGAAAAAATTCAACCTATAACCCTTGTTAGCTAGCAATTTTCCTTGTGTAATGGTATTAGTACCAAAATGACAGTCAGGGTTGGATATACACTGCAGTGGTGTTTGCATTGGGGGAGGTCAATTAGTCATTTCAGGCAGAATCCCTTAGGTAGAAGCACTTCATAAGGGGCAAGAAGGAGGTCACCACCCTGCTGGACCTATGGCCTTAACTCTGCTAGACTCATAAAATCAATTTCATCAGTTCAACAAAGGTGGTCAGGCTGCAGGGGATTGATGAATGCCCACCTAAATAACGGAAGACAGATTTACAAACCAGCATGACAGTGTGTCATTACCAGAAAGGAATCTCCCTGGCCTGAGAGATGAGGTTCACATTCCTGGGCCATGTCCTTCTCATGGTGGAAAATCACTTGGAGAACAAACTTCAGACCAGCAGACTACTAGTTAAGTTTAGGATTAATGCAAAAGTCAGAAATGCCCTTAAAGGATGCAACTGAGTTACAAAGAATCACCATTCCCCATTTTAGGATGTCACAACTAAATTACTAAGGATGTGAGCATTGTGTACACAGTAAACCCTTAAAAATGCGTACTGACTCGATTAATGAATAGTGCTCTAGAACTAGTCTACACCTGGTCCTGGTGGCTTGCTCCTGTTCTGAGGTTCCGTTTTCCAGATCCCATGCATTTTTATTTGGACTTACTTGTGATATAGGTGAATGTTATCCCTATCTACCCTGACAGACTACAAGGACTCCTTGAGAGGCCCAGGCACACTCATTTGTCAGTGTGCAAACCCAGAGGAGGCCATGATGCACCAACAGCATTTTGCACCATCCAGCTACTGAGGGCCACTTACAGCTCACATGAGGGGAATGTCACAGTACCAGCGAGCCACAGTCACCCTTACACCTACTCCTCCCTTCTCTCTGCCTGCTGTCCTTCATGGAACCTCTGAGAACTAAAGTACCTGATCTGTAGAAAAGTGCCAGTACATTATCTCTTTACTTCTTCAAAACAAGGTAGGCCTTTACCGCAGTCTTCTACACACGTGCTCTCTCCTCCTGGGTTTGGGTGAAGTTGGAAGGAATTCATCCTCTAAAACTGCACCCTGAAGTGTTCATCAGCATGCCTGCATGCTGCCGAATGGGCCAGAGTGAGGAGGATTGAGTGTATTTCAAAATGCAAAACTAAGCAACAGAACACAAACTGCCTATATTTTTTGACAGGGAACTTAGGCAAATGTATATAAAGAGCTTAAT
Organism: Dasyprocta punctata; assembly: GCA_004363535.1. Classification (NCBI taxonomy): domain Eukaryota; kingdom Metazoa; phylum Chordata; class Mammalia; order Rodentia; family Dasyproctidae; genus Dasyprocta; species Dasyprocta punctata. The sequence continues at coordinate 84,958 of RJWM01004447.1, read as the reverse complement.
GCTTGTATCCATGGTGTCTAATCCACAGATAAATATTATGTTGGCCTTTGCCAAATAGTGAAAAATACACAATGGGAAACACTATATAGAATCTCATCAATGTTAGAAGAACTAATACCCTGCCTTCTCAGGATTATCTATTAGGTCACATCGAGTATTCTGCTGAGAATTATTTGTTCAGCATAAGCCAGCTCTAGTAGCATCCAGTAACTTCTGTACCCTTAGGATTCTCTGAGAAATAACATATCCATTTCAAAACTCTGAGTTCAATATATATATATGATGTGTACATATGAGATTTTAATGGTAGTAATTAAAATATTATAACTTTGAGGGGGACTGCTGGTGTTATTTCATCTGTTTGAGGATAAATTTAGCCTCATTTGATTTTGACAGCTCAAATCAAGAGTTTTATGAATATTACACTAGCATGAGACTTCTTTTCATCCTTTGGCCACCAATACATTATCTGCTAATATTTGTTCTATACTAATACAGACATCAAAGGACAGACAAATTCAACCACTGAGAGCTGGAAGCAGAAATATGTAAAGCATGACTGAATAAGACTTGAAATTTATTTAAGCTCTAGCAGGCAAATCAATGAGTAAGGAAAATCTTGACCTCTGTAAAGAACAAGGGGATGGTGCTGTGTGTGTGTTGGGGGACCAGGAGGCCTGGGATAGAAGGAGACAGAAATGGACTCAAAGCAATCTTAAAATTCATTGGATGATGACTACTTTGGACCAGCGAGCTTGCATATAATTGAGAAAGAAGTCACAAGAAAATAATGTAAGTGGTTGGGGGTAGAAAGCCTGCGAGGTATAGTAACTGAAGTTCCCTGCCAGGCCTTTGAAAAACGGAGGGTCCCAGCTTCCAGCAGGCCACTATCATGTCATCCATCGGAGTTTTCTCCCTGGGAGAAACTGCTCCGTCATACTTTTCTTGTTAATTTCTTACTTATTTACTTGCAGATTGCATATTGTAAACCTTGCCTTAACAACTTTTACATCTTCTGAGAGAAGGAAAATTTTCTAGCTTTGTCACCCCTGCATTTCCATGCCTAGAATATTCTGGAACTTTTTGAAAGACTAAGTACATATTTTCTAAAGGCTACTATGAACCAGGCAGTTTGGGCTATGAGAATAAGTCCTCAGTGAGAGTTTAACATTTAAGAGAAACAGTTAAAAAATAAAAATACATAAATTTTAATAACAATAAATTTTATGAACAATGCAAAACTAATGAGACAGAGTAAAAGGGGAAAAGATTGGTAGAAATGCCTAGCTTACCTAGAGTAGTTCATAAAAGTAATTCCACCATCATGCTGATATTTGGCTTGGATAAATGGCATAACTCCTGCTTTTATGTAATATATAATATTGTAGAAGGACCACCTGTGGAATGATACTGTCTGAGGCAGAGGTAATAGTTTTGATAATGGACTAATAACTTGATTACACAAGACCCTAGAAAGCATTGGTTGCATAATCTTATTGCTGATATGCATAATATAATCATAATAAGCTGTATTAAATTTATTTTCAGGAAGAATATTTTTGAAATTTATTTTGAATTATATGAATGTTACATTAAAGTATTCCCATTGCAAATGAGCCTGACATCACGGAAGTATACAACATAAGAGAGGGAGAATTTAGACATTAAGATGAAGGGCCTGGGAGGTGTAGCTCTGAGATAGAGCATGTGCTGGCTCCTGGGTTCCATTCTCAGAACGATAAAACAACAAAATAATCACTGTGTGTTCCTGAGAGGAAGCAGCTTACCTGCAAAGAGAATTTAAGGGGATAACTCAGCAAAGGCCCTGAACCTCCAATATCAAGAGCAAAGTAGAGCCAACAATTCGACTGGTAATTTGTGGCAGGGAGGATCTCCTTCAGAATTTATTCAACAACATTACCAACCATAGAGCAACAGGGAAAAATATTGCTGAACTATTTTTCTGCAGTGCTCTTTCACATGAACAGGAAAACCGGTCTCTAGGGGAAACAGGGCAGGAGCTACTTAGCCTCCCAAACACATCTTCCCCGAGAGGACTCTCACAGAGCCATCCATTTGGGCGTTCCCGTGGGGGAAGCATTTTCATCAACTTCATAGCTTTAGAAACCCTGCCGGTCCTGTCAGAAGACAGAAAGAGACAGAGACAGAGACAGACAGACACAGACAGAGACAGAGATCTTGCAAAGTTGTGACCGGAATCTTGAAATGGTGTTGGGAAATTGGGTGGAACATGGTCTGAGTCCCACTTGCGGTCTGACTGCGTGGGCTGCATCTCAAAGGATCAGAGGACAGGGTCACAGAAGAGCACCGCAGATGAGGACCAGTGCCCATGCTAAACACAGTACTCACCTACAAGCTCCAGGCCCCCTTTACCGGGTGCCTTGCACGACTCTCCCCGCCTCTCTCAGGTACCCAGCACTTGGCTTCCAAGGCTGCTTTCTGCTTTTCCTAATTTTCCAACACGCTTGAATTAGGATTGGTAGAGCTTTATAATAAGTGTGTGCAGGCTGCTAATTAAATGCTTCATGCCATCCATCCCATACTAATTCCATGTGAAATTAGGGCAAGGCTACTAGGGACTGCTCTAGAGTCTCCACCTTTACCCCACAGTGCCTGTACTGACACCCATGATCTAAAATCCTTCCCCACACCCAGGGTCCCCACTCCTTCCCACCCACTGAATAAAATATGGATCAGATGCTGCAAAATTGCTATACTTAGGAGCAACAGATGCAAATAAGGTTGCTTTTTCAATTATTTGGCAACTGATCCAATGGTTCCAAGATAGAAGCTAATTAAAATCTAATTGAAATAAAATCATTTCCAATCCTGTTTCCCTATATCAACTGCCTGAGTGGAGAGTTCCTTGCTCTGTGGACAGAGCCTTTTCCCTCCCACTACTTTCTGCTTTGTAAATAGTCATTCATGATTAGAACAGAGCACCATGGGGCTTTGGGTGGAGGCACACACAGGAAGAAGGAAGCCGTGGGGAGCTCCAGGGAAGATGTTCACAGTAGAAACGGTGGTGGAGGTGAAGGGCCAGGAAAGAGAGAGACTGAGAATGGGGTTCCAGTGTTCATCACACAGCTTAGAAAGAGAAGGAGCAGGAAGCAGGGAAGCCATGGAGCCTCTGGGTAGAGCTCTAGCCGATGGCCTCGACAGCCAGCTTGCTGCTTCCACCTATGGTGGGTTCCCTGGGGCATTTCTCAAATATGTCAAGTAGTAGATGACATTTAAAGATCAGGACATTGTACTTAAATATGCAGATTTCTGGCTTCCTTTGAAATATCAGAAAAATCAAATCAGCAGCTGTGCGTCTGCTTTCCTACCAGCCACAGCCCACCGCAGAGAGGGCAGTGCACGGTGTTGAGTGGCTGGGGTGCTAGTGGACGCAGCTCCCACAGGAAACTGAATTTGAGGCTTTTATCTCGGGTGGAAAGTCCTGCAGCATCGAAACAGACAGGCTGAACAGACTGGCCTTTGTTACTAAGGAGCATCTGGGGCAAGTATTTGAAACTGCCTGAACCTTGTTTTCCTAAACCATAATCAATGGTTGGATGAAATTATCATAGGGTTACTTGAATTGATAGTCATGACCTACGATAGAACACTAATATAATGTGAGTCATGCTTGTTGTAGTTTCATCTTCTTCTGATTAATTGGGAGTCCTTTTTAGGAGGACAGAAGGAAATTCAGGGAACAAAGGCAGGGGCCGGGAACTCAGGCACACAGGAGAGAGGGAAAGAGGCGTGGCCAGGCTCACAGCGAGGAACAGGCAAAGCTCCAGGGGCCACTCACACCGCCAACACCCTGGCTCCAAGGTGCTCGGCCACCTGAACAGGTCTCCAGCTCTCTAAGAATCCTTACTGTTGAAGAGGGGAAGGTAATTCCTGATCCATAAAGCTATTTGAAACTGGAGGGAAAATAATGTTTATAAAGTACCTAGCACAAATAAGGGCTACTTAAGCTTTAGCCACTAAATTAGCCATCAACAAATGCTGCTGTGTACAATTACCAAGACTTCATGCTGTGTTGGAGGACATTTCTCTCTCTCTCTCTCTCTCTCTCTCTCTCATTCTCTCTCTGTCTCTCTCAATAGGACATCATTAATTTGTTAAGTTGCTTCAGATGGACTACAACTCACAATCTTTCTGCTTCAGCCTCCCAGAAATCAGCTTCCTTCTCTCAACCAGGGCCCCTCGGGGGATCTAGATGAGTTTTCCTGCAACCCTCTTCCACCGTTGTTTCCTCCTGTCTGTACTCCAGCAGCCCCATGGAGTCATCTAGCACCTCCAGAGCAGCCAGTGGCTGCGTCCCCCAGCATTTCACCCAGTCTTTCCCTCAGGAAAAGTATACCCCATTGTTAATTCCTGTGAGACCTTGCACAAATCACACTGATGAAATGATACCTGTATTAACATGGGCTCAGGGAAGTCGGCTCGCAACACTCCGCAACTCTAACCATAGATTTCCCTCTTTTCCAGCAATACTCGCAGTAGCTTAAGGGCTAAACAAACCTGGCTTGAGGACCACAGAAGGAAAGTAATTTGCCTCTGCTGCTGTTACTAACCAAGGGGTTTAAGAAGACAGGAGCCTTCTTAACCCTTAGGGGAAAACCCTGCTGAAGCCAGAATTTAAGAAAGTCTTGAAACCAAGCGTTGGGTAATTCGGGGACTTAATGTTTGATTGTCAGAGTTTTTCACCCCAGGCACTGCTTTTGAGTCATGATCACATAAATAGAAAAGATTCTTCCCACTATATCCATTCAAATATTCAGGGGAATCCTGGACACGTGAAGACTGGGCATGAATGCACTGCTAACACTTCCTATGGAAATGCGGACCTAAAGCTGAGTCCCAAGTTACACACTGTGCCGAGGTAACATCACGACATATCTCTTGTTTTACATCCCCAGTTCTGGCTCACAACTCCATTCCCAAGGCAGGCCATGAAAAGCAGAATTCCTCTTCCCCAAGGTAGCACAGAAATGAATCCTCCCTTGCCTTTGTTTTGGAAGGAGACATAAAGAAATTCTCTGACCTACTTTGTCTAATATCAGGATGGTCAGACACCTTTTGAGGAGTCCTGCCCCGCACCCAAGAGCAAGGGATACTGAACATTCTGCTCAGTCCTTCCTGCTCTGCAGTATTAGATCAGATTGGTGCTTTTCTGTAATCGCATTTCTGCACCACTGCCCATGCATCAATCATGCCTGTGCAATGAAGTCTCAATAAAAGTCCCCAAGGACAGAGTCTGGGAGGGCTTCCGGACTGCTAAGCATGTCCAGTGACCTGGAGGGCAGTGCACCCGACACCCCTGCCCACTGGCCTGAGCCTGCACATCTCAACTGTACTCATTGAATATCCTTTGTAATAAATCAATAAACATGTTTCACCCAGTGTTTGAGCCACTTTAGGGAATTTATGGAATCTGAGTAGGCAGCTGTGGGAGAAACACAAATCAAATAATGAGGGCTCAAAATTATAGGAAGTGGAAATGGTAGGGTGCTAAGACCTCAACTCGTGGGCCCTGAAGCAATCTCCAGATAGACAGTGTCAGAACTGAATGGAACCAGCAACACCCAGTTGGCTAATAGTGGTTCTGGTGAATAAAATACCCACATCTTTCAGGATTGCAAAAGTCTTCCTTGTTGATTGTGGTGGTGAGAAAGCAGAAGAAAAAATGTTTTGTGTTTTTCTAACATGCTTTTCTGTCATCTAATTTAACACATGCCACTAGCTCACCCTGAAATGTTAGGTGATGTTAAGACACTGGAGGTTGGAAAAGTCAAACAAATTGTACACGGTCTTAGACAGAGATGCTGGCTCCAGGCAAGTGGATTTTCCACTTAGCCACACTGGAGTAGGTCTCAGCGTCTAAAACACTGTTAACCAGTTAATTTACGGCACTCCCTTTAGTTGTAGAAATAAGTTGCCAAGAATTAATTTCATTATTTTATGTCTACTTTTTCAAAGTGTGGTTCTTAGTCAGGGAAGGGCATCTACTCACTGGACAATCTTCTTCTGCAGGAAGTACCATCATCAGGATTCTAAAGCAAGAGCACAAGCAGAGCACAAGGCAGGGTGCTGTGGAAAAGCTGTCACACACCAGGAAGAGGAAGCTCTGTTGAAACATGGCACTGGCCTTGTTTCAGATGCAAAAGTGTGGGTACACAGGTGGGGCACCATTGTCCAGCAGCTAGAACAGAACCTGGAGCAGAAAATCAATCCATTAATTCCTGCTGAAGAAGGACTAACAATGTCAGGAATTATTTTGGTCTATAAAATGTTGGCTGTAGTACTGAGATTATCACAGGATGCTTTTGGGTATCAGAAAAATCATATATAAGAAGGTCAGAAAGATTGATGCTGACTGCAATGTGCCTGATCACACCTATGGAGGCTTTGGTGAATGTGGGTGCTAGCTTCAGTTAAAAAAAATACATATATATATATATATATATATATATATATCTCCAGGGAAAGATCAAAGAAAGACTACATGGATATCTGAAGACTAAACCCATGGCACATGCAGCTAAATACATGGTTTAACTAGCCATGGGGTCTCTTAGGTATGCAACACATGGCATATTGGAAAAACCAATCATTCACACACACACACACACACACACACACACAAAATCTTCAGTTTGTGGCAGAAACTTTGGAAGTCAAAAATGGAATAGGAGAACTTTTAAGATTATTATCGATGGGTGGAAAAAAACAAGTTAACAAATGACAACTGAACATGTGATAAAATACATCACAGAGACACACAGGTGTTTTAGGAGTAGATACAGGGGCAGGGTGGTTAGAATATTTTCTTAGTGCAGTTGTGCCCAAACTTGGCTTTAAATAAAGGGTGATGAAAGATGTGGAAAACAGAATCATGTGCTAGACAAGGAAATCAGTATTCATGAAGACCCAGGGTCAGGAAAAAGGACTGTGGTCCACTTTGGAAGAGTAAAGAACTGATTAGAAGAGATAAGGGACAGAGGTTTTGACTCCACAGAGAATGAAATAGGACTGACATAATCATAATCAAAATTTCAGAAAATCTCGAGAAAAGTTTTGTAGATCAGATGGACAAGAGGCAAGAACAACTGGGGAATTTTTATAATTAATTCAGATAAGAAGTGATGATCTAGTGTAGATCAAGTTGACAAACATTTTTTATAAAGGGTCATAGAAAGTATTTTTAGTTTTTTGAAGGTTTTTTTGCAGTAGGAAAGTAACTACATAGAAAACATTTTACATGAAAAGAGCAATCCTGTGCTCCTATGAAACCAGTCACAAAGACCTCCAACAGGTCAACTGGGTGTGGGTATGTTTTGCCAATCTTCGTCTAGACCAAGGGACCCTTTCTCCTGGGTCACTACCTACTCTATTACTCATGAGAGCAAGATACCACAGGTAAATTGCTACTCACGTTAAGAAGTAGAAGAATGTATGGAAATAAAAGAAAATATTACATTTTAAAATATCACTATAGTTTGGGAAAGAAATCAAAGACTTCTACCTGTATGGACAACCAACATGTGCTCACTTCCACAAATACACTTCTTCAGTCCCTCCGTTTGGATGTATAGGATGAGGGCATGTGCAGAGTTCTACCAAGACTACTGCTGAGAAAACGGGGTGAGTACTTGTGCCTTGCCTCTAATATCATCCTTGACATAATTACTGATGGGTCCTTCAAATCCTTTACCTCCTTCTAACAACATCACAAACAGAAAGAGGGAAAGAAATTAAGGAGCAAAGAATCAGGTTTTAAACTTAAACACTCTGGTGGGGCCCCGAATTCTCTTGTTCTGTCCTGACTCCTGGATTTCTGTGCATTTGCACCCAATAAATCACTCCTTAAACATTTCATTCCATTCTGTAAAGATGCCCTGTCTGTCATTCTCTGGGCACACTGAAAACTTTTTTTTCTCTTTCTCTCCCTTGTTTCTTCATTCCCTCCCTCTCTTTCTCTTCTCTGCTTCACCCTTCACCTCCCTCTCTCTCTCTGATCCTTTCCTCTCTTTACCTCCCCTATTATTTTTTTCTACAGTAGTAACAACTTCATGCACATGTACCCCTCCCTCTCCAGTCTTCGATGAAGTAAAACCTGGTTCCGATACAACATGGGACAAATGGATCCAGGCCCAATAGGAACACTTGACGTTGACCTTCTCTATGTCACATTTCAGCATGCTGAGAGCAATATTCTACAGAAATTAAAAGTTTATTAGTGTCACTGAAATTAAAAGTTAATTAAAAAGACAGGCAGAACACAATTCTATTAAGCATCATAACACTTTGAGGGAAACGCATTGACTTTCCTTCTGAGCTGCTGCTGATCGAGTTCTTCTGTCCAAGATCACAATACTCCTTCTCTGGCAAAGTCTAAGAGAAGGAGTTTCCCAGAGCCAGGGTCTGCTGTTTCAGCATACAATCTTTGGCCACATAAAACTGAACCTCAGCAAAAGCCCAGCCCCTGACGTGGAGCTGCCCTCCTCAGCCTTCTCCCTGCGGGCTGAAAATGCCAAGACCAAAAAGGCTGCCAGGGTTAACTAGGCAGTACATCCTGGAGCTGGGAAGTAAAGCCAAAAGTGGACAGTGAACATTGTTTACACTGGCCAATGGAAAACACTTTTCACTATTCCCTCATAAATACTGCTTTCTAATACATGTTCGAAGGAAACATAACTATTTTAAATCCCATAAATAGAGAAAAAAATAACATCTAAGAAGTAGCTTTCTAATTCTGTCACCACATCATTCACAATGAAAAAACTAAGAATTTTAGGATTCTATTTTGCACTGATCTAGTCCAACAGCTTAGCATTTTCTACTAGCCTGCTAAATGGTGTCTAGTCACGGGACAGCGAATCACTCTTGCGAACTGACTGTCTTCCAGGCACAGTGTAAAATGCCGGCGCTGGCAGGACAAAACTGCCAACGCTCCTCCTTTTGTCAGCCACCAGTGGCAGGGAGCTTCCCATGAGCACTACTTTCCCTCAGGACAGCTCTACATGGCTGAGTTCTTGTTTTCAGCAAATCACTTAGTTCCCACTCATTGCTCCTAATTCTGTCCCTTCAGATTCACACAGCATACTTTTCCTACTTGGAATACAAGGTTTCCCCTCAAACTGTCTCATTCCCCATTTTGACTGAACAGCAAAGTTCAGCTCTGGAAAGTTGTTCCCCAAAACCAGGAAAGGCATGAGGCTGTGCCCTTCTCAATGGCTTACAGATGACGGGATCCATTTGGAGAGTTTGGTTATTCCCCACTGTCTCTTGGCTCTGAGGTTGAACTTAGAAGGTAAGTTGCGAACATGAGATGCATGATGCAGGACGGGGCTCTCTGGTTTAAGCATAGGAGAGCAAGAATGGAAACACCTTCGCAACTGTAAATCTCTATTCCCCTGTTTTGTTAAATATTCTACTTCTTTTTAATTAGACTGTCTCCTTTGTTGCTCAAATGTATTCCATTCCTTCAGCATAAAGGGTATTCCTTCCTTCCCATGTCCTTAGAGCAGAAACCCAAGATCATGCTAATGTACATGGTTACTGGAATTAAAAACAGCATGAAAGATTACATTTTTGAACCTGAACCAAATAAAGTACAAAAGCCTTATCTCCTTTAAACTATATAATAATTAATATTAGTGATTTTCGATACTTAAAGTTTCTTCCTTATGCATCAATTATTCGGGATAAGCCTCTTTCCTGGCTCCTTAAGGGAAAAGAGGGAGTAAGACACAAAGCCATAACTGGGTCCTTGCAATGAGTTTTTCATTATCTTTCAGGCATATCAGATAGCATTAAAAATGCTCTTCTGCTCAGATATTTGAGCCCAAAATTAAAATTGTGAAGCATAGCATTTGGAGGATTCTTGGTTTGTTTTTCTTTTCTTTTCTTTTTTCTTTCTTTTTTTTCCATCTTCCCCTCTTGGTATTGATTTTTCTCCTTTCATTGGCTGATACTATGTTTTTCTTGTTGCTAGGGATTTGTTAGAGCCACATATGTACATGATTTCTTATTTATGTTTGTTTTGTACATAAGCACCAGATGCTCCAACTTAGAGCACCCCAATCAATCAAGAGAGAGCCATGTAAGAGTCAGGGCTATCACTCAGAAGGAAAGAGGAATCTACCTGATTCCAGTGCCTGTTCATCAGAGAAACAGGACAGACCATCACATGGCTATCTGCAATGTAGCTGGTCTCACCTCTGGCTTGCTGAGAAATGGAATAATGAAGCATACAATATTTGGTACTAAAATCTGTAGGAATCAGGGGGATTCACTAAATTTTTAAAGTAAGAAATTGAAAGAAATTTGCAAATATGCCTGAGATCATATTTCTCAAGAGCAAGCACGGGCTTCAAGTAGCTTATGAGAGTCTGCATTCATTTCTGTACAAATTATACTGCTGTTTTACAGGTAAGATGTCTCCTTTAAAGAATATTCTCCCTGTTGTAAATGCTGTTGATACAGTTCTGGAGGGTGATGGATATTGGCTTCTCTTGCAGCACACCATGTATGCATATACACTTGCTTTCCACTCAGCTTGGGAAATGTCAAAGTCATCCCCTAAGATGACACAGCAAGCTCACAGTCTGAGAGTCTCTGCTTGGTGTATATGTGTGGAAAACTTGGCATTTCCAAGTCTGTGTGTACTTGAGCACCTATGACAACCTTTCCAAGGAGATAGTGGAGAACTGGAAGTATTCCCCCAGTCTACCTATAATCTTTGTGAAGATCAGAGTAGCAAATTATAACTGGACCTGATTTGCAGGGAGTCTTGAGATTTGTAGGTATGATACTCTAGTGAATCTGAGGCAAAACCTTACCTGATGCAATGTAGTAATTTGCCCATAAAATACTGAATAGGTTCATACCACATTCTCACTCTAACTCTGCCTCTCACAAGCTATGATTTGGGCAAACCATTTCTCTGTCTTTTTTTTTTTTTTTTTTTTTGTGGCACCGGGGATTGAACTCACAACCTCGCGCCTGCCAGGGCAGGTGCTTAAGGCACTGAGCCAAACTCCCAGCCCTGGTTTTTTGAGGCAGGGTCGCACTATGTAGCTCAGGCCGGCCTTGCGCTTGCGTTGTAGCCCAAGCCAGTCTCGAACTCACAACGCTCCGCCTACCTCAGCCTCCCAAGTGCTGGGATTAGAGGCGTGCACCACCACGCCCGGCTCATTTCTCTGTCTTCTATACACTATACAGTGTGACAGTCACTCTTCTTTTCTTTTTTTTTTCACAGAAAACCAAATGTTATGGTTTGTGTCTAAATGTCCCACCAAAGCCTCATGCAGTCATGTGGGTAGGCTTCTAGAGTTTGTGATTGATTCATGGTCCAATGCTGGGATAATGAGTGTGAGTGCTACACTCACCCTAGGGGGGGTAGCCTGCATACAATATAAAGGACAGAGTCTTCTCTCATGCTTCTCCCTTTTTGCTCTTGTAGATTTTGCTGTTTTTCACCACCATAAACTGTTGCCCTCTACCATGAACCACCCTTCCTTGGACCCAGAGACTATGGACTGAAATCTCCACAAACTGTGAGCTAAATTAACTGTTCCTTACTTAACTTTCGGTGTCTGGCATTTTGTCTCAGCAGTGAGAAAAAAGTAACCAACACATCAAATTAGATCATCACAAGAAAGAAAGCCTTATCAAGTCTGCAAGCAGAAGGCAGGACTGCTGCATGGCAAAGTCGGTGAAGTTGGTATGATCCCCACAGGTTCTTTCCTGCTCCTGCCTTCACACATAATCAAAGCTCTGAATAGCAGTTGCTGCTCAGTGGGATCGCAATGTGATGATGGCAAAAAATAAACAGCAGGATCAGAACTTCTTAAGCTTTGGCATTCTTCTTCAATAGAGGTGTGCATAGTGTTAATGTGCATAGCTTTCGAATGCATGGTACTGTCTACTCAAACCCAAAGAATTCAATAATATTTCTTCTACTTTGTAGACCAGGAAACTGATTTTGAAAAGTTGAATAACTTGCGCCACTGGTTACTGGAAGAATTCAAGAGTTCATGCATATGACTACATGTAATCTAGCACTATCACAGGAATATATCCACTGTCCCTTCAATAGCATCATGCAACACATGGTATTGAGCACCAGCTGTATGCCAGAGCATTGTCTTAGGCTCTGAAGGGACACCAATGACGAAAGCATGCAGAGCTTTTGCCTTTGGGAAATTAATCTTCTAAAGCAAGGTGGCTGATCTAAAGAGACACACAAAATAAAATAACTCCGTGGAAGGATGTAGAATGCTGAACACTAGTAAATGATAAGAAAACAAGTCAAGTGGGGTGTGGAGGCTGCAGCACAGGCCAGGATGGGTGAAGATGCTATTTTTCCATGTGAAGGAGATGCCTGTATGAGGAGAGCAAGTGGATGCAGAAACCCGAATGCAGCACCAGGAGCCACGCAAATGCCCTGAAGCATAGTCTCAGCAGAGAGGTCAGCAAAGATGCAGCTCACAGGGAGGCTGAGAGGCAAGTTGCAAGACGAGTAAGGAAGAAGGGGGGCACAGCAGAGGTCAGCTGACTAAACAATGTGAGCAGCAACAAAGGAGGTGACACCCAGCCAGGAAATGGGTTGTGTGGGTGCTTGTCTGCCATAAAACAGGCAGATCTTCTGCATCAAAGTAAAACTCACGGATCTCCAGAGTTCTTTGTTGCTTTCAGTTGAGCAGATGAAGTATCAAATCTCTTTCACCCTAACAATTTGAATCTATGAATGTTAGAAATTTCCTTCTTTAACCTGAGAGTGAGGATGAAAAGATGAACTTCTCTAACCCAGCTGGAAGCTCTAACTAAAATACGCAGATTTAATCTAAAATTTTGTATTTAATCATCATTCTAAGTGTGTTATCCTCCAGAGAGTCATGTCCATAACTACCAAGGTCCCCACAGGAAACTGCTCCTCTTGGTCAGAATCTGCATCTCATCCAGGGGAGATAAGACTTCCTAACCCCCTGGGGTTATGGTTGACTGGTCCCCCCATCCCAGTACACCACTCAGGTACTTAACACACTCCCCAGCCATCACGAGAAATTAGATCAATCCCCCCTTTGCCCATTAACAGGCCCATAAACAGTTGCAACATCGAATTAGTGCTGGTAGATTTCTCCAACTTGGAACATGTTAAAACGCACAGTTGGATAAGAAGAATCAATTAGGGCCAGACAGGGTATTGGAAGTTAAACCATTTGTTTATCTTATGATTCTGCACTGTACAAAGGGTATCTTTGTGTGTGTGTGTGTGTGTGTGTGTGTGTGTGTGTGTGTGTGTTTACACTGCAGTTCAGATTTAAAATCATTCATGTGTATAGTTTGCATAATTCAATCTATGATTGGAGTGGAAACTACCCACAGAGTAAAAGGTTATTGTTTGAAGAGTCAGAAAGGCTTGGATTTGTAACTTTGTAATCTGTAATTAAGTTTATTGTAGCTTTCTTACCTTCTAAATCTCTGTCAACTGAGCTTAAAGTTAGATGAGAAAATAGCAATTATTCAACAAACAGACCATGCATCCAATAATCATAACCCAGATTAAAAAGGCTAGTCGCCTCTCCTCTCAAAGTCATCAGACAATTGGCAAATCCCCAAAATTTTTTTCACCTTTAACATCTTTTCTAAATATGTGCCCCCAAAATGATAAAGGAGATAATATAGACAAGAGGTTATTAGCATGGGGTCCATAACCCCACCATCAGGTTCTAAGAATATACTTCAGGGAGGTCTGCCCACTTCTATGGGGAGGAAAATCACATCTCTCTTTTCACCAACGTCTAATTGAAATGCAACATATGCCTTATTTATGACAATCACAGGTATTAGTACAGCCTGCAACTTTGTCACCCAGAGAGATCAAGCTATTCTCATATGATATTTGGTGCCAATACCCTGAAGTATCAGTTTCATTCAATACTTTCTCAAATTTGTGTTCATCATTAGACCCACTGCTAGATTTACTTTAATGCATTAATCACAAAGCATATCACATTGTAAAAAATATTTTGACAAGTGCATTTTAATATAATTAATCTCCTTTGTAATCCTACGGACATGTCAAAGGGGTCAAAGCTCAAAGCAAAACACCTCCCAGTTCTTTTCTTCATCTCCTATCCTTCCTGTCTCTCACTCCCTCCAGATCTTGATCTCTTTTTCATTTGAGAAAGATCTCTCTCCCTGCTTCCTATTATCTGTATTTTATTTTGCTCTTTATTTTTACTTTGGGTTTCTAATATAACAGAAACCATGTGATACCCCAGCTTGTGTGTCTGAGTTATTTCACTCACCATCATGGTCTCAAGGTGTACCTATTTTCCTTCAAATGACTCAAGTTTATCTAATGTATAGGAATTTTGCACAAGAAATGTAAACATTATTACTACAGACATGTACCTCAAAAAGACAGGAAGGAGAGCAAGAGATGGGTGGGGTTAGGGAGGGAAGGAATAAAAAAAGGAATTGAGATGTGTTATGCACACGCACCAACTCCACACAAAGAATGGAAACAGTACTACAAACAAGTACTAATAAAAAATACATATCTAATAAACAAAATCTTAAGACAAAGGAAGAGCTCTGTTCTCAAAGGACCTGGAGTTGTCATTCTAAGAAGCTTTGTTGGAGGCTCCAGCATGGGTCAAGAGCCTTCCATTGGCTTCAACCAAAAAGATTCTACCACCTGACTTCTCAGAATGCCAGAAAGCCCACCATGTGCAAGTCCATTTTGAGTATGACCTTTCTTTTTTTTTCCATGCCCATAATGAACAGCACGCATGAAATTAATTCGTAGCATAAAAAGTAGAGAAGAACATAGCTGGAAATAAAGCGGCTGTAATTCTGAGCATTCTACTAACTGCATTTAATCTTCAAATCCTATAGGTGACTTCTGTTACTTCCCCCATTTTATATATAAGGACCCTAAGTTTAATGGAGTACAGCCAGTCACACTCAGCTAGGTTCTTTTGGAACTAAAGGCAAACTGCACACTGCTGAGAATAATACTCCTGCACCCTGGGAACCAGATGTGAAAGAAGGGAGGGAAAACATGTCCAGAGCACTGTGGGTTTCAGGACACTCCACCTGTAAAGAGACGGTTCTGGCTCATGGGATATTTTGAACCTAAACCACTTTCAAAACAGTTGTAAGGACCCCTGTAGGGAAGCATCTCAGGTGGAAGACGCACTCCCTCTACCAGGGGAAAAGAAACACTTTTCTCACCAGAAACAGGAAGATGAAGTCAAGAAAAACCTATACTTGTTCAAATAACCCCCTTTCCATACACCTTTACTTTTGTATTCACTTACTGCTCCACAACCACAGCTCTGGTGCAACCCTGTGTATAAAAACATTGGCTAACGCTGGGTTTCCGTTTTTTTGTTTGTTTGTTTGTTTTTTGTTCGTTTGCTTCTTTGTTTGTTTTAATGAGGGCTCCCATGTATATGTAGACATTAAATAAAATGTTTATGCTTTTCTCTTGTTAATTTATGTATCAGTACCAGCTGGAAAAAGCAAGAGGTAAAGCACAAATTGTACCTTCTCTATACCTGTATCTTTCAAAGTGTGTACTGTAGAACCCCGAATGTCCCTGAGAATTTTTCAAAGGCTTTATGGCTGGACTTGTAGCTAAAATAACTCAAAGGTGTTATTTCCTCTCTCATTGTGTTAACATTTGCATCAAAAGTGCCAAAGCAATAGTGGGTAAAGTTTCTGATTCCTGTCCTGAAACAATGCATTGGCACCAAACAGTGTATACTTGGCCCCATCCCTTGCTGCACAACAATGAAGAAAACAGAAAAAGAGAGAGAAAGAAAAGCAAGAAGCTTGTCACTGAAGAAGGTCTTGGTGGAATGGGACCTGTCAGCAAATTGAGTCAATACCTCAAGTTTTGACTACATATTTTTAAATATTTTGTGTAGCAAAATGAAAAGAATATATACACACAGGCTTTTTGTATCACAAAGTATGATGGCTGCCTGAAAGTTGGGACTGGGTTGGCAAACTACACCCTGGGGTCACATACTGCATGCCACCTGCTTTTGCATGGCTCTTGAATTAAGTACATTTTTTGTGTGTATATATTGTTTTGTTTTATACATTTAAAAAACTGTAAAAATGAAAAAGGACATGACAAAAATCTTATGCAGCCCACAAAAGCTAAAATATTTACTACCTGACCTTTACTGAAATAATCTGCCAGCAAAATAAAACCAAATGTGTGATCATCTGAATTGGGAGCTGAAATATACACATTTTTCTTAAACACTATTTTTTCCTTGAATGCACTACAGATGAACCACAGTTCTTCAGGAATAGTATCTTACAGATGGTTTCTCAAAAATGAATGCATACCATTTCAAGGTAAACAACAGGTATTTATTGGTAGTGACAAAATTTGAGCTCTCAAGAGGAAAATAAGAATTTTGGAAAACTTAAATTTGTCATAATGAGCTTGACACATCCCAATATTTAAAGACTTTTCAAATGAGATGAATGGTATCATTAATAACTTTTATTTTCATATTATATAATGAAATATGTCAATATTTGGAAGATTTGCATAGCACTGTGAATCAGTATTTTAGAAATGACTACAGTATGATTTACAAAATTTGGTCTAGTAAAATATCCACTCAAAATGCAAGGTAGATTAGTGGATGGAAATTGAGTGAAGTATCCTTAAATTCACCCTTACCAGTGTACAACTGGATATGTTTTAATGTAGAGAACATGTAACTAAAAGCACAGTCTTATTTAGAACATTACTATCACCCCACAAAACAACCTCCTGGCCGCTGACCAGGACTCCCAGTTCCCACCAACAGCCTGAGATGCCACTAATCTACTTTCTGTCACTATGGATTTGCCTCCTCTGGACAACACGTGCAAACATAATTACAAAGTATATGCTCTTTTGGAATTAGCCCCTTCATTTATTTTCAAAGCTCAGAATTCCATTCCTTTTTATTAGAATTCCATTCCTTTAGAATTCCATTCCTTTTTATTGCTTGTGTGAGATACAAAACAACCATGCACAACTATTTTTCCTACTCCTGCAGTCAAAACTGTGACCAAGATGTGTAGGGGTTTGTGGAAGAAATTAAAGGACTAAGCAGATGGAGGCATCTCTAAAATATTATGTAGAGAGGATGCAAGAGACCAAATTTTATTTATATACACCTCAGAGAACTTCTGACCATGTGCAGATGTTCATTCCTTTCCCAGCATATATTGAAACTCCACCAGGACAAAACTCACTACATCCTGCAGCGCATATGTGGAGAGATGGTTTTCATTACAATGGAGCATTCCAGCCAGCGTGGGAACAGAGAGCCACCACAACTATAGATAGCTTAGTGGTCTCACCCCTAACTGATTTCCTTTCCCAGAATTTTTTTTTTCTCCTTGTGCTTCCCCCTTCCTTTCTGAGAAGTGCTCTCTGTATATTCTTTAGATTACCCAATCCCTTCTTACCAGATAGCTTGCTACCCTCCCTGTATCAATCTTTGATAAACAATCAATATAATTCCCTCTGCCCACTTATATTTTTTTGCTTTTAGAAGTTGTCTAAGATCTGTAAAAGCCTACAGCACATATTCAAATCTGCGCTGATCTTTTATTTCTTAATCTGCAACTCTGCTCTGTCCTCTTTGTTTCTTAATCAAGGTGTGCCTCAATTTCTCCTAAGGATTGATGATTTTTTCCTACTTAGCAAGCAATGCTCCAGAGGACACCAGTAAGGTGACTTCTAATTCATCTCAATTCTGACATTACACTGAAGTCAGTGTAGAGCTCATGCAGCAAGTGCTCAGTCACAGGAGGTTACCCCCACTTCAGATGCCAATCCCAAGGCCTAGACTACTTGGTCTAGCATACCAGCTATAAATCTAAACATCCCACCCCCAATGGTTCCCTCTTCAGGTCTGGTAATTGGCTAGGATGACTTAAAGAATGTGGGGAAACACTTCGGTATTGTCAACTTAGCACAAGTAATATATTAAAAGTCCCAGGGAACACACATCTAAAGGGATGCAGAATGTGAAGGGTACTGATCCAGTCACAAGATTTTCTGTGTCCAAGGAGTTGAGGATCACCCTTTGCTTGACATGAGGACATGTTATCAGTGGAAACTCTTGGAGGCCTGTACCTTTTAGGGATTTATGGAGGCATCATTGCATGAGTGCGATTGACTAAATCATCGGTCATCGATGATCATCTCCACTGTTCACCCCAGTCTATTCCCCCAGGTCGGGAGTGAGAAGCAGGTGGAAAGGTGGACCTGAAAGTTTTCAGCCTCTAATCACACGGCTGATTTCCCTGACAATCACCAGCTAAACCTTGCTGCAGAACAGTCAAGGACAATATAAATTACCCAGATGAGGATTTTATGAACTTCATATTGAAACTCTGGAGGCCCCTTTCAATCCAGGAAAATTATCTTGTAGGGTTTTCACTGGGAAGAATATTGACTCTGCTACCTAAAATAGAAATCCAAATCCTTGCTGTGTCCACATCATTAGCCTTGCTGTGTCTCATTTTCTCATTCACCATATGAAAGTTATTAATTTCTATCATCTTAATTGAAGAAACACATGTGCAAATGCTTTTAAATACAAACTCTATCAATGTAAGTTACTGTTAATAAATCTGAAGTTACATTCTTGTACCTAACTCAGTGTGTCTTACCATGGGGGAATACAGCATAGAAATGCCACAGAATCTAGGTAGCATTGTTAATACATATAGTCAAAAATCAGAATAATGTTCTATATCCTCTGCATTTTCTGAGCCAGGGATAATTAACTGATTAATTAAAACATTCAATATATTTCTTTTTTAATCTATTACATTTCTCCATGAAATATGAGGATTGACTTTGCTCACTTTATTTTAGAATTTTCTTGGAACCAAAACAAAAAGAAAAAAAAGAGAAAAGAAAACTACTAGAATTTTCATGATTTTTAAAAAACATTAATAATAGTTGATGATAAATGAAAGCTATTATTAATTCTGGGGAGTGCCAGATGAAAGGAAAGAGAGGGAGCTGGACAAAAACTAATTGCAGCAACAAAACAAGCAAACCTTGCCTTGCTAGGCTGAGTTTCATGTCCCAAGATCAAGCATTAGATCTCCAGGTAACAGTTTCCAAAGGTGAGGGTTCTCCAGGGAAAACATTGGGTCACCATGCCTTAAATGCAGGTGGCTGTACTGGAGGAAACCTTCAACTTATTTCAATTGTCTGGACTGTGCAAAAAAAGAGAATCAATTTCAAAGTTAACTGGGTCTGGGACTCTATATGGCTGTCCAGATTAGATTTGATATCCTGAAATGTATTCTTCAGTAATGAGGAAAGTGGTGTGGAACTCGGAAATGAGAGAAATTTTCTCTGTCCAAGAAAGCTTCGGAGTAGCATCTGCATCCCTCAGAGGAGACAGAACCGAGCCAAGAGGAGCCACAGTGAGATCATCACAGCAGCTCCCCACTTAGTCAGACAGCTCTCAGAAAGCATAGGGAACTCGAATGTCAAAGGTCAACAACAGGCTAATACTTTGGAAGAGGCAATCTAGGGGGCAAATAACAAAAATACTACCACGTTCTTAATTACACTTCGCATTTTGGACACAATTTCAACATTACATCTCCAGCATTTTACTTGACTTTAATTTTGTGAACGTTTGCCTTTTCTAACACTCCTATTCATTTCCATCATTTTCTCAGGTATACCATGAGTTCAGCTCTGTATAAACAGGAGATGTCAACCTCCCGACTTTAATACTAATCCTTTCAATTTCTGCTTCCCATTCATTAGAAAGGCAGGTAGGAAGGAATTAACTAAAGCACTGACATAATTATATGTACAAACACAGCAATACAAAGATCCACATGCAGCTAAAACTAGACTGCTGGCCTGCAGACAACACTTTCTGAAATTCCCCAAAAGGTTAATTAATCAACTGCAGCAGAAAAGGCTGAATGCAACATACGGAAGCAGATTAGAGGAGTCAAGATATAATTACATAAATAAATATTTTTGAAACATCAAATATATGGAGGCACATTGCCTTGGTAGGGCTTCTTGTCAATGGCATCCAATTTCAGGGATCTCAGCAACTTGCAGATCCAACACAAGAGTCATCACAGTGCCAAGCCTCATGCTGAGCAAGGACTCAGAGGGTTCCCAAGTTCCACTCAGCAGCCAGTGACTGTCGTCCCACTGGCCTTATTCAGTAACTGATTTTTAAACAGCACAATATTTGACGTGACTTTTTTAAAAGGGTGTTCGTAAGTCATTTTATAATGGGAAAATATGATAGCCTTATTAAATTACCTTCCCTTGTAGCTTGGGTAATGGAACGGGCCTGTCCCCTGAAGCCTGCACTGAAACATGATGCATGGTGAAAGCCGCTGCCATCTATTGCCACCGGTTTCAAGGTGAGCGCGATAAGAAGCAACTTTCCCTTTCAACACCCCCCTCCACCCACGGAGGGACTCCTACAGTAGGAAAGACAAAGTTGAGGGCTATTTTTAGATTTCCAGAGTTAACTGTGGGGGGAAAAAAGGGAGTTCGAATTCTTGGGGCCATTTAAAGTCCTGGAATTCAGTGTGATGCACTTGGTTAACTCTGGCTGCCCCACCCATGAGTTTCCAACAAGTCTCAAGCACATCCCTAAATGTTGTCACGCAGCAGGAGGCAGTCAATATCATTCCTTACTTCTTGAGGTGATACGCAGATTGCTTCTTCTATAACAAGAAAAAAATAGTCTCTTGTCCAAAGTGAGCTAGAGAAAGTGCAGCTAATATATTGTACAAACTAATGTGGTGTACTGCCAGGAATTTCTGCAGACATTTTCATTTACTGTATCTATTTAATCCTGACAACAGTTCCTCGAGGTCAGTATTTTCATTTGCCTTTTTACAGATAAAGAAATCAAAACTCAAAACGTTGAAAAACCTGTGTAATTTATTTAAGTAAAAATTTAACAGTTTATAAACACCAGGCTCCCGGGACACCTTTAACGTCAAAGGCTTTACTTGAGAAAATGAGGTATAATACAAAGATAAAGATCTTTACGGCAGGCCCTCACTTTGAAATATGGGCTTCTTTATTAACTAGCTAAAAGATACCAGGTAAGCTACTTCTGAACCTCAAGCTTCTTAACTGTAAAGTAGAAAAATCACTCCTGTATGTTAAGGAGTATTGAATATTCAATGGAACTGTATATTCATAATCATATGTATGTGGACACAAATACAAATATATATACACAAAACCACACACTCATGCATGTATGTTTACATGTACATGTTTTACTACATCTGACACAGAGGAGTTCTACTAATCAAAACTCCTTTATTAATTTTATTCTCTACTTGAGGCACCTCAGTTGATCTTGAAAATGAGTTTACCACAGACCCCCTTATCCACAAGTGGTACATTTCACCATGGATCCAATGGATGCCTGAAACCACAGATAGTGCTAAACCCTATGTGATATACTATGCTTCTCCTACACACACATACATATGAGAAAGTCTAATTTACAAGTGAGGCTCAGGAAGAGATTACCAGCAAAAACTAGTAATGAAACAATAGTACAACAGTGAACTATAAGAAAAATGAGAATGTGTTCTCCTTCTCCTTCCCTCAAACACATTCCCTTACTACATCCTATGCACCCACATTCTTGAAATGACACAATGGGGCACTGCACCTGCCTGATAAGAGACACCCAGGGCCTGACATTGCATTAACCGTGCACTGTGGCTCTAATGGTTGCAGTTCCAGTACTACAGAAACACTAGCATGGATTCATTACACAGTTTTCTAAACAGACAATTCCTTCTTACTATGGATCTTAGCAACCTCAACATATAATTTCTTTTCTGTCCTTAATAAATGTTTTCACCTTTTCACCTTTGAGCAGCATCTTCTGGCTTCTGTGTAGCACATCTGAATTGCTACCAAGTACAATAAATGTAACTTTAGCAAAAGCACTGCCATACTGTACTCCATCTGGTAAGCAGGACAGCTACTCAATGACTAAGGAGTGCACAGCATATACAGCAAGGATACTCCAGACAGAAGTAGGATTTGCATCCCCAGACTGATGCAGCAGGGCTGAGTGAGAGCTCATCACACCACTTAAAACAATGTGCAATTTAGAAAGAATGACAATTATTTAGAAATTTCCACTGAATATTTTCCAACTGTAATGGACCATTGTTCACTAAAACTGGATGAGAGGAGAATTAATGGACTCCTATTGGATGCTGGCTTTTGCTTAACCTTTTTTTCCTTTAAATTGTTTTAAAAAGTTAAATTATCCTAATCTAAATACACTTCTAATCTGGATTAGCAATCATTTAGTTCATATGCTTGTTAACTTCACAACTAAGGATCATGTTTTTCCCAATACACACAAAAACCAGCAAGGAAACCAGAAAATTCCAGTTTTTAAATAACTGGCAAGAGAGTACTGTGATTGTAGAAAAAAAAATCATATATTTTAGAGCTATCTTTCCTATTTCAGTAGCTGGTATTTTTTAAAGCACCCAGTGATTTTTATCACTTACTCATGCAAGCTGTTTGTTTATATTTGCACCCCAGATGGAAACCTGGGTTTGGGTAGTCTGAGCTCATCATCTGTTTCCAGTGTGGCTTTGTTTTGAAATATCCAAACCCATTTTAATTTCCTACTAAGAAAGCAGTATAGGAGGCCTCTTATAGATTAATACAAGGCAGGGCTGGAGGGAAGCATAAAGAATCTCATATCTAACTTTATGCAGAAAGAAAGTTAGACTAAGAAAGATGCGACAACTTCTCAGATTAGTCAGGATAAACTCAGGACCAAACAAACACTAAGGTTAAGGCTCTTTCCCTTGCTGTGTACCCAGGTATCCAAGGCAGGACAGGGACAACTAAAGAGGACAGTAGGTGAGGGAGAATGTTTCTGACGTGGCAATAACCATAACTTCAAAGCACATTAATAACACCTGAATGGGGCTCATCTCCTGACTATGTACACCATCCCTAGGAGTTACAGAAAAATAGCACCTGGCAGCTATACTCTTTCCTAAAGCTTTTCTTTTTGGATTAAAATATCTGAAATCCTTACATGCATGTGTGACCTAAAGTTTCCAGGCTATTCTTTTATGAAAGAAGATTATAAATCATAAAGCTAACCCTTTATGCAAAACCTTATCTTGCATGGCTACACAAAGATATTTCTTGGAGGTTAAGAAACTATTTTTTCTACAGAATATATTCCTTTTACTATTTTTAAGATGACTACCAGAGAACAATGTGTGCCCTGCTGTTGTTAGCCTAAGGCTGGGAATAGGAACAATATCTGCCCCACAGAACAGTGGTCCTGCATCAGATCCAGACCATGCTGAGTGGAGCACTATTTGCCTGTGATATGCTCACAACATAGAGTCCTCACCCACTCAGCTCCCTCTGGCTTTCCATGGACCAGAGGTATAGCTGCAGGCATTAATACACACAGGAAGAAACAGAACAAATAGACATACTCAGTCAAAAATGGGGTTAAGTGGACAAAGAATAAGACATACAGTAGATTCACATATTCCCCCAATATTGTGGGTTTGAGTCAACAGACTAAGGTCAGGATTTAACAATAATTTCTGAGAAAACAGATGGTACTCTGGTAGGAGCAGAGTGCTCTGGGACCCAAAGGTGAAGTACAACAGAAGGTCTCTCTTTCCCATCTCCCTAGCTTTGCCCCTTGAAGTGTAGAATGGCACCAGTGCTTTTGAGTTTTTGGTCAACTGCAGATAGGAAATAGATGTGGTCACAGAATAATATGGTGACAGAGGTAGTGAATAGCTAGGGAGTTAATGAAATAATCCAGCAAGACAAAGGGGCTTGGACTTGCTAAAAAGCAAAACTGCCATTGTCCTGGGATGGCGCCAAGGAGCTTGGGGACAATGTACTCTTCGAAATGACTCCAGTTGAAGTAGACTTCATTACATGAAGACACTGGAAAACCTCTGAGCACTTGGATTTCCCATCCAAACCCGGAAAACAGCAAATGGAATTGAGGCTGACTCCTTTGCCCTAAACAGCAGTAACAGCAAAGGCTTGAGTTGATCTCACCTTTTAGGCACAATGCATCTTTTGATTGCAGTTTTTTTTTTTTTTTTTGAGCAGGTCTTGTCCTAGTGATTTCATCCTATGTTTGTGCCCAAAGCAGAGATGTGAACTCTAAATTGTCCACTCCACAGATCTGTCCAGCTGTCTCAGATCTCCTGAGTCCCCATGTCCTGTCGTGTCCCACCATGCCTCTATGGCCCCTCCAAGACCTCCTCATGCCACTGTCCTCCCACTGATACACTTGTCTTCTACTACCTTGCTGCTCCCTGCATTCTTTCCCCCTTTAGCTCTCCCTTTCCAGGGTCACCTCATGCCCAAGTCTCTTGTTGTCCATGTTCAAAGTTCTGAAGTTTTACAACATGTAGGTTTAAACCTCCTGCCCATCCCAGGCCTTTCACTGTCTGAACGCTACTCACTGATAAACAGAAGCAAGAAGCTGGCACCTAGCGTGTGTTCCATAACATGTTGGAACTGGTTGGTTAATTGAAAGTTTCACATATTTTGAGCCAGGAGACTTTGTGAGTCAGAGGAACCCAAGATGTCAAACATCAAGAGGCAGCAAGTTCTCTGCCAGCCAGACACTGGTGGATTTATAGATCAGGCAGAGATACTGTAAAGCACATCAAAGTTTAGAAATTCTCCTTCAGCAATTGTGGTGTCTCACAAACAGACTGGATCTAAGGAAAAATGATGTGTTTAAGGTTCACTCTGTCACCAGCTCACTATGTTATGTTAGTCAATTCACTTAACATTTCTGGGCCTGTTTCCTTACATAAAATAAAGGTAATAATATCTAAGCTCCCTATCTTAGTTACCTTTTCTCATTCTTGAGACAAAATATCCAACACTCAAAGTTAAAGGAGAAAAGGTTTATCTAGCTCACAGTATGTAGAGACTTCAGTCCACAGTTGGCTGGCTCCAAGGCAGGGTGGAGTGGCAGAGGGCATCACAGAGCAGAAACAGTTCATGGCAGGCAGAAGCCAGCAAAAGCAGCAAGTAGCAGCAGCAAGCATTGACATCAGCCCTTTATCTGTCCCTTACATTCTATCCAGGCTACATGCCCCTAGGGTGGATAACCTCACACCCCAGGTGGCCCTTCCCATTGTCTATTCCCAGAAATATGTCAAAGCAATCAGTGGATAAATTTAGTAATCATACACCTTTGATCCTAGCATTACTCTAGATCCAGTCACCTCTGAAAAGTCCCACCTATGACCACATGAGGCTTTAGGGGGACATCTAGACACAATCCATTAACACTCCCTCCTGATAGGACCTGAGTGGTGCTTTAGGTTATGCAAAACAGGAGTTTAACTGCAAAGTAGTATTAAATCTTAGGCCTGAAAAGCCTCTGCCTGTAGTAATATATTAATAGTAGAGCCTGATAGAAATTGAAAATAGGAATTCAGGAAATTTGAATGAAACTACAAGCATGAAGCAGTACAGGGAAATTAGTTCAGACTAAAAATGAAAGATATAAAACTCGAGTAATAAAGGATCTGTGAATAATGACTCTTTGGTCATTAAAAAAAGAAAAAAAGTACTGTTTTTCTATATGATGCTCCTTGAAAATCTTTCCCAAGACAATTGAGCAATACAGTGAACAATGCCCTCAGAGCTGATTACCTTAGGGGACAACTGTCACCCTGTACTTGGTGTCAGGCACTGTGCTGGGAGCCACCGTGGAGGAAGGGGCTCAGCTTCTGGAAGCCCCAGGTGGGACATGACTGGACACAGCTGTGACCTCTTTCAAGGTGGGCAAAGAGGCCTGTGAGGCCTTGCCAGTCAATCCAGTGAACCAGGCAGCATCACTTTTCTGGGGGCAGGCGGAGTGAGTGCTGGGGACCAGACTCAGGGCCTTCATTCTGAGCCCTGTCCCCTGCCCTTTTTCATTTGTAGTTTGAGACAGGTGCTTGCTAAGTAGCTAAGTTGCCCAGGAAATTTCAGTCTTTCTGCCTCAGTGTTCCCAAAGTGCTGGGATTACAGCCACCATGCTTGGCTAGTCTCCTTTAGAACTTTCTTAAAAGCATTATAAGATGCAATTCTGAGAATCAGAGGTTTTGAGGAGACGTAAGTAAAGAATAGAACTTAAGCAAGGTATTCCTATTTAAAAAGACATTCGAGGGAACTTTTAGCATCTTACAGAACCTAAACTGACAATTTACTTATAAAGAAATATACAAGTGCAGATACACACATGTACAGTCACACACATGCACACATGCTCCTACAGACAATCAGAGTCACACGTTGCTTAGTGACTAGAATACACTCTGATGAGTGCCCTCAGTGGGGATTTCATCCTTGTGTGAACATCCTAGTGTGAAAACCTACATGGCACAAGTTAGTCACCTGACGTGGTCCCTTGATGTAACCAAAAGATCCAGTAAAAATGAGACACAGGAGCCTGCTGCCTGTGTGACACATGTCACTGTTTCACAGGAAACTTTTTCATAAATAGAAACATACTCTAACATAATGATAAAAATATACTACAGTAAATACACAAGCCAATAACAGTCATTTATTATCAAATGTTACATACTGTGCACAATTGCATGTCCTCTATCTTCCTGTGACTGGAGCATGATAGGTTGACATGAGCCCACCATAAACACATGACACGTTATTCGATAGCAGTAAGATGGTTAACATGGCACTAGGCAATAGAAATTTTTTTAGCTCCATTATTATTTTGTGGAATCATTACCATGTACATGGTCCCTCATTTACCAAAATATCATTATGCAACATATGACTACACATACACACACACAAACACACATACCTATGCACACATATTTCTTCTTACAGTCTGAATTTAATAACATGGAAATAACACATTTGCAGCTACCAAATATGGTTTGTTCATCATTCTACCATAAGCATTTTTCAATTCAAAAGGTACATCTTTTGAAAATTGTACAAAGAGGAAAGTGTATTTTCCAATTTCTGCTTAGGAGGCATTTTTTGCAAACACTGTAAAAAGTCCATGAAAAATGTTTACTACGATTGAACAAATAGGAGGAACTGAATCATATGCTTAACTCAGGAGAGGAAATACAGCTCCTGGTCAGCTACCATCACTTCTGGGCCTCAGCATTAGCATTTAAACAGCAGAATACTTTCATGGTGTTTTTGAAGCTGCCCAAACTTAGCTGACTGCTTAAAAAGTGGTGACATTGTTAAATGCATCCAATGCCAGGGAAGATGCTTGTGTACCCCCATAGATGCAGATCTAGCAGAAAGCAGAATGGGGGAGCTTCTACGACCAAGGCCAAATGGAGAATAATTATCTCTCAGTATGGCCAGTTGTAATTACGATACAGCTCCAAACCTATACATGGGTGATTATAGCTCAGTAGCCAATTTGGGTGGTTTTATTATTATTAGAAAAAAAGTCATAGATAATGCAGAAGGAAGTAGCAGGTCATCTGGCCCCTGAGAGTGCTTTATCCAGTTGAGCAGTAAATGCTTCTACCACTTCCTGAGAGAAGCAATTCCACAATCTAATGATGGCTGTTGCCAGGAATCTGTTTATTCCTGGTGGTCAGCTGACATTTTTTCATATTTCACTTCGTCCTGCTGCTCTGTCCCCTTGGAGCACTCTTAATTTCAGCCCCAGCCACCCTCTTCTCTGCTCCTCATGAAGAAAACGTAGCCTAAAAATAGAAGCACATAACAAGTACAGATCCACCTTAATGAGATTTTAAATGACAGTATTTCCACATCCTTGCACGTAGCCATTTTTTATTTTTATTTTACATGATCCAGGTACAAAAGGGTATAGACTGTTTAATTCATGAGGAAACTGAGGCAGGAAAAGGTTAAGTCATTTACCCATGCAAATTCCTTGTGAAGCCGGGAATTCTGCAAAACCAAAGGAGATGCAATAAAGTTCATCCCTAAATCATCAAATGTTACTTTTGATCATACTAAGCTGTGGAAACTATCAGTCTATAACCCAGGCAGCACCTTCTCTGTGTCCATCTGAGACACTGAAAAGAATCCTAATGGGTCACCTACAGTTCTTGCACTTTCTTGTCAGTGTTTTAATTTTTTCACTTAAGTTGTACTAAAAGGAGGGAGACAAATTCGTAAACACCAAACAATCTAGAGTTGCGAAATGCTTCTTTTCTGTGTTGTATAGGGTGTGTTACATATTTTTTACTGTGAGTTTTGTTATAATGAAGTTTAGTTTTGACTAACAAAACAAATAATGATGAATATTTGCATAATATTTTAGAATACACAAGGACTTTAAGTGTGCTTTTACAAACTATCATGTCCACACAGTGAGGTACACAGGGTTACAGTCCTTGCTCTTAACTTAGAGAGGAGCCTGGAAAATACAGTTTGGACACTCAAACATCTGCTTTAGGCCTCACTGTTCTCTACCTGGATCTGCATTTGATCTCAAATCCCTGTCATTCCACCTGTACTACACTGCTGGTCATCTGGATTTACTGGTTGGCTTCTAATGGTGTGAGCAGCAGCTAAAGATGGAGCCCGGCTCGGATCCTTTCCTAATCCATCACCCGCCACACTTCCCGCACATCTACCACTCGGGTCCTTTGTGGCTGGAAAGCTCTGTTGTGATAGCTGATAATTTTGGTTCAGTTAGAGGATAATTTCAAAAAGCTGGAGACAAGCAAAGTGATCTCTCCATATTTTCAGTCACATAATTCAATAATAATCTGAACTGCCTTGCACACAGGGCCAGGCTGCACCTCCTTTTATTTTACATCTGACATCTCGATGGTTATGGAAATGGACTGTTGTTGGGAAGTGTTGTGCTGGGAGAGGACTCAATTCATTAAAATGACAAGATCCTTCCTCTGTCACAGACTCAGAGACGCAGGCACTAAGATGCAATAGCCAGAAAGTGCTGAGAACAAAGGCTATCCGACTGGTGACTGGAGATTAGCTAGGATGGGAACCTCACCAAGATAAATAGAAGTTACTTTCATTGAGGATGAAATGAAATGGTTGTTTTGTTTTGGGGCTGTGGAAGATGATATAAAGTTAAACCCTCTGCCAGCAGAGCTTCAGGAAAAGTAGACTGTCAGACACATTTAATTGATTTCTTTATGGGAGTAGCTGAAAATAGAGCATACCAGTGAATCTACTGCAATTTTCTCACATTTCAGACTGGGCAGTCAAGAGAAGAGGATGGAGAGGTGCACAGAGCCATGGAGGATTCACTCATTTCTGGGGCAGGAAGGGAATCAGGTAGTGTTGCCTGCCTAAGCAAAGCAGAATTACATTTTGCCTCCTAACTTTCCATTGTTCTGAACTCTGCCCACTGCCCTGCTACGCAGGACAAGGGTCCTTGGAACACTTTACCTCTACACAACAATGTTTGATTTAATAGTGCTAGCAAGGCATTTAGAGTTCCTTAAATGAAGGCAGTGGGAAGGTCTAAAATCGTGTCATTATGTGGGTTAATGAGCAGGTATTTGGCCAGCAAAATGGAGAGGGCCATAGAAAATGGCACCCAATCTGCATGCAGTGAAGCCACAGAGTAGTTCTCATGGGGCGTCATGTTCAGGCCAGTCTCCTTTATTAATAATAGATGCGATAATACTTTGATGTCCTTTAGTGAGAGGTGCTCTGCTAGTGCAAAGTGCTTTGCTAGCATTAAATTACTAAGCCTCCCTACTGCTGTGGGAAACGAGGGGTTGTAATTTTATCAGTTTCACAGACAGAGAAACCGAGGCATCAACAGCTGTCTTTCTCAATTTCTCACAATTGGGCAACAAGGTTAAGAAAAGAAATAATAGAAGGGAAGGCATTCCTAGTCCATGAAATCTGTCATGCTTCCTAATATTTCCCACCCCTGTTAAAATAATAATAAATAATAACATGTTATATGTGCATGGGGTCAGGATGCACTAATTTTAATAAAAACAAAATTATGTGAATCATCAAATTATTTGGATCCTAAACTGTGTCAGACTTAGAAGCACCAGATGATTTTTAGATAAGCTACTCAATTTTCCTTGATACTAATACCACATCGTCTAAATAACTGGAATGAACTTTGATCTCTCCCTTCCCTTTTTTTTCCCTTTTTCTTTGTGTTAGTACACATTTGCAGTACCTAAGATTACACTCATCATGGACAGTAGGTGCATGTATATTATGTCTTAATTCTTTTTAACTTTCTGTCCTCTGCCCACCAACCATCACTTGGTCCCCTTTCTTATCTGTGTCTTGAATGGTGAAGAAAAAGCAGTCTGAGAGAAGCGAGAAGCCCAGTCCAAAGTTTCATTCCGGTTTGTGGAAAAGAAAATGTTTTGGTGACTTTCTGCTAGAGACGCCCCTCTGTCAGAGAAGTCTCCTGCTTCTCTCAGGCTCCAGGACTGGCTTGGAAACCTAAAGATGAGCAAGAAGATGATGTGGCTGATTACTTAGTTACTTTCCTCATTGCTGAGACAAAATACTCAACACCCAAAGTTAAAAGGAGAAAGGTTTATTTAGCTTACAGTTTGTACAGGTTTCAGTCCATAATCCACTGGCCCCAAGGCAGGGTGGCACATGGCAGAGGGGCAACCATTCATGCCAGCCAAAGACAGCAAAAGCAACCAGAGAAAGGAGAGAGGGACCCCTTCTGTCCCTTATATTGTATGCAGGCTATTACCCCACCAGGTGGGTGTCACTCTCACACCCTTAACCCCAGTGTTGAACCTTCAATTAATCATAAACTCTAGATTCAGGCACCTCTGAAAAAGCCCTAAGACTGCATGAGGCCTGGGAGCGGGAGAAGGGTGGTATCTACACACAAACCATAACACTGATCCTAGGATATATCACGGCCAGGGGGTCAGTCCAGATGATGCTACTGATAAGAACGGGTTCATGAGCCCGGTGTGGGTTTGGGATGCTTTGTCTTTTGCAAATTGTCTGATTTGAGAACAAGGTGTGCATGGGTGCGCGTGTGCCTCTGTGTGTCTGCTTGATCTCAGATCTTCCTGCAGGGCCGGCAGGACAGTGTGAAGCTATGGATCTCACAGAAGCCATGGCCATTTTGGGCAAAGAACACACAAGTCAGAGACCATAAGGGAGTTGTCCAAAAGGATGAGGTACCTGCTCACATGGAGAAAGCCTCCCTAAGAAGAAGAGAGAATTGGGGTTAGGAGCAGTAGCTGACAGTAGAAATGGAAACATAAGGGGGCACCCATGCCTCCAAAACCCACTTCATGAGGTTTGACATGACAAACGGAAATG
Organism: Dasyprocta punctata; assembly: GCA_004363535.1. NCBI lineage: Eukaryota > Metazoa > Chordata > Mammalia > Rodentia > Dasyproctidae > Dasyprocta > Dasyprocta punctata. Next base: position 53,568 of record RJWM01004447.1, on the reverse strand, counting down.
GTTTCCCTCCTTCAAAATTACACTTGCTGTGGCATCAAGGAGTCCCAGGATCTGTCCCAGAGAAGTGAAGGCATACTGAGGGTCATGCAGGAGATGCTGCAAGAGCAGAGAGAGGACACTTCTGCCTCTCCCTGTATCTAACTATCAAGGGAAGAGGAAGAGGAGGTGTATAGAGCTTTTGGGAAACAAAAAAGTATGTGAAAGCAGCATACAGTCTTCAAATAGGATGAGAGTACAGCACTATATGAATACATACATGCATCCAAAAAAAGACACTCACAACTTGCCAGTATTAACCCAGAAGTGAAGAAGAAGGTGGTGGTACAAGGATCTTTCATCTCTAAACACAACTTGGCAATCTGAACTTGTTCACATTCCGTCCATAATGAAAAAGACAAGAATTCCCCAGCATCCTCTGGACTCCTTGCTTGACACAACCTACCGCCTCACACTGCTAACCATCCTACTATATGGACAGTTTCCTAAATCAAATTCTTAAAGGTGGGAACTGTTCATCTGACTGTATGTATCTCTTGCTGCATCCCACGCATACTTTAAATAGGGGTAAGCTGATCTTCCAGATGCAGACACATGCCAGGTTGCCCTGGCAAGTTCAAAAACAGGTGTATTTAGCATGCTTCTTATGCTCATTTTCTAAGTGTGACAAACATAATGACACATGTTGGAGAAAAACAATCAAACATCGTGGATTTCAATCCATGCAGAAATCATAATTATTACTGCATTGTACACTGATTAGGATAAGAAGGAACATTTATAATCTCTCTATTATAAACTCTGATGCTATCTACACACATTCAACTCTTTAACCACATGATATTATTTCAGCAACTACATGCACAATAGATAATAATTCCATCTTAAATATTAGAAAGCGGACGCTGAGAGAATTTCAGTAAGTTGCTCAAGGACAGAAAATTAATAAGTCAGGAGAGCTAGTCTGATCCCAAAGTTATGCATGCTCTTTCCAGTAAAGGTGAGATTACAGCCTCGATAATGCTGCATTACTAAACAGCAATAAAATTAAACCAATAAATACTACATTTTTTTACTCACATGTCAGAATGGTTGTTATCAAAGGCAAAAGATAATAAGCACTGACCAAATAAAGAGAAAAGAGAGCTCACACACACTGTAGGAACAGAAATTAGTACAATCATTAAGGAAATCAGTATGGAGGCATTAATTACATGAAGAGCTACTATATGACCCAGCAAGCTTGCTACTATTTATTCAAAAAATGATACTAGTACGTTAAAGAAACATTTACGTCTTATATTCATCAAAGCCTTACTTACAATAACTAAGATGCAGAATCAACTTACAGGTCAATCAGTGGATGAATGGACAATAAAAACATGGTACATACACACAGTGGCATACTGTTCAGCTATAAAAGGAGGAAATTGCATCACGCAGGACAAAATGGATAACCCTAGGGTATATGACGCTAAGTAAAATAAACCAGGCACAACAGACAAGCAGTACATGAGCTCACTTACATGTGGAACCTAAAAACAGTTGAACCTTTAGAAGCAGAGAGTTGAGTAGTAGTTACTAGAAAGTGGAGGGGCAGGAGCTGTTGGGGAGATGCTGGCCAAACAATACAACATTTCAGTTCGACAGGAAATGAGCCTAAGAAATCTACTGCAAGACATGGTGACTCTGGCTCTCAGCAATGTACTGTACTCTTGAAAACCATGAGAACAGACGTTAACTGTTCTTGCTACAAAAAATGGGAGCAGAGACAATGCCTTTGTGAAGTAACTTGATTTAACCACTCAACAAGGTAGATGTATTTCTAGACAGCACACTGTGCAAGATAAACACGCATAATTTGTATTTGTCAATTAAAAATAATTTAATTTTAAAAACTCTCATTTACTTATTTGTTAGGTTCATTGCTTACTGTCTACCTTCCTCTGCAGGAGAAGGCACCAGGAACTCAGGCACATGCCCTGCGTTCCTCTCCTCCAACCATGCTGGGCTCAGACCTCAGGATCCAGCAAACATCTCGTGAATGAAAGGATACACACTCTGCTTTCAGCTCTGGAGAACACCCCAGAGGAGTAACCGCCGCCCAACATCATGAGCTTCTTATCAAAGTATGTGTGCCACTGCTCTGCTTCCTACTCTTAAACAAAACCTGCTATACCAATGGATTCGTCTTCAGCAATGAACCACCTCAGCTTTCAGTTTCCAAACTCAATCTCATCCACACCAGAACACCCTCTCATCTTCCTAGACCCTCCTTCCCCACCTTCAACACTTTCCTCCTTAGCAACAGTTAATTTCCAACATGAGATGTCATTTTAAATTATTTATGTTTCCATTAATGGCACAGATTTCATGGGGTTCTTTGCTCTATATTTCTGAACTCCTAGAACATTGTCTAGTATGTAGCTTGTACTTAAAAAATATTAGTTAAAAGATGAAAAAAGAGGGAGCATGCTTTTCATCTTTAAAAATATTTAAAAGAATAAAAATGGAATTCTAAAAGCATCTTAAAAGAGGAGGTTTTTTCCCTAACTATTCTATTTATCAGGGGTCTAACAGGTTGCCATATGTAGGTCATCTGATGAGACCCTGACCATCTAGGGAGTTTACAGGTGAGGACAGGGCCTCATTGTAGGAGGTTCCAGGACACTGATTTGTATTTTTACCCCTCAATCCCATAGCCAACCATCAAGGCAGCACTGTGTTCATCCTCAATTCATAGGAAGAAAGGTAAATCTGCTGCTAGTCAGAAGCAAAAGATAAAATACCCCAGTGTGTCTGACTACGAAACTCTCAACTACTCTTCTCAGATGCTGAATTTATAACTGTAAGTGATGAGTGAGTAAGTAAAGGAACCTATGAAGACAGTTTTACATTCCTGATTTTGCGACCATCTGATGACTCGATTTCTTTTGCTAACCCATCTTGCTCCCTGGTATCCATGCAGTACCATTAGTTACATTGTAGGATGGAAATTTCTCTGTTCCAGTTAAGAGCTCTGTTATCTGAGAAATCCAGAGGCCAGCAACACAGAAATAATGAAGACATACACGATGTCCTGCAAGGAAACCCAAGCTCTGCTGAGAGCCTCAAAACCAAAGCTTGCAGAGTGAAAGGAGTCACATCACGAATGACTGTCTCATATTGTAAAAGCGGAGGCCACTCTCAGGCCAGAGTTCTTGTACTGTCCAAAAAAGAGGCTCATCTTTTCTCCCAGGGTCAGTCACAATCTCATGAATGGAGTCCATAGTCATTTTGTAACTGGGTTGCATGAAAATTCCATTTTAACCACTTTGTAAATCTGCTTATAGTTCTCTTCTCACATCAATGTTTCTATACCTTCAAATTAAAACGAATCATCCTGTGTGTTGGTTACTTTTCCCTCATTGCTGAGACAAAATACCTGACACTCAAAGTAAGGGAGGAAAGATTTATTTAGCTCACAGCCTGTGGAGGTTTCAGTTCATAAACAGCTGGCTCCAAAGCAGTGTGACATGGCAGAGGGGCAACTATTCATGGTGGCAGAGGAAGACAGTAAAAGCAACAATCAAGAGAGAAGGAGAGCAAGCTTCTTCCTTCCTTTATGCTGTATGCAGACTACCTGCCCTAGGTTGGGTGTAGCACTCACACCACCAATCCCAGCACTAGACAATGAACCAATCACAAACTCTTGGTTTAGGCACCTCAGTAAAGCATGCCCCCATGACCACATGAGGCTTTGGGGGAATATCCAAACACAAACTATAATACCCTGGCAGATTTAAATGTTTTTGAGGGTGAATCTAGAATCAAGTTTGATGATATGTTTTCCTCTAAGCAAACCATTTTAATTTTGAAGTCCAAGGCACCCTGCAGACAAGTTCCCAGTGTTTCTTGCCCCTTACTGCACCCCTATCCAGTAAAGACAGTTTGAAGGAAATAATGCAAATTGAATAAAGAAGAAAGTTTAAGAATTAATCTGGAGAGTAAGTTGAACAGTTGTAGGAAGAACAAGGAAGGGTAATTCATTAAAAAAAAAAAAGCCATGGAAAGGTAACAAAGAAAATGTGGAAAGAGATGAAGAGTGACTAAAGCAAATAAAAATACTGGAAAGTAACAGGATAAAGGGTTAGGAGGATTAAAATGCAATCAAAGCATCAGTAATTTACCTTTGTATATTTGCATAAAAATAAAATATTGGTCAGATATAACCTTCTTCCTTGGTCCTGTGATGTTTTAAAAATTGGTAGCTGAAGAAATAACTAATTACCCTGTCACACTGGATCAGACACCTGTGTTCACATCAGCCCAGGGTTAAATTTCCTGCTATCTCCATTAAAAAGAGGGATATGTCCTTTCAGGGTATAGGTTACCCCTCCTGTGTTTCTATCTATAATGACTACAATCAATTAAATCATCCTTCTCACCACACAACAGTTTGTCAATCATAGTTGGTGTGGCTATTTCCACTATTATTACTATCATCATTATTATTTTTAGTGATAAACTATCAGAGCCTGGCTCAGTTGATAGAAAATCTATCTGGATCCTGGCTGTCAAAATGGCATTGCTGACTACTTTGAAGAAACCTGTAGCAGTGTTGAGAGAAAATAGTCACCAAAATTTTCCAAAGGGATAATTAAGAAATAATTTTTCTTTCTTTCTCTTTCCTATTTTTTTTTTCTACTGAATAAACTATTTCCTTTGAAAGATGTACTTTGACCTCAAATTATTTGGGAATATTCGCAGAAGGACTGTCAGGTACTTTTAGGAAATCATCTCTCCCTATTCTTGCCTCCTGAGTCTCAGGAGGAAACAAAGCTGTTATCACTGATCAGAATAGACAGGTAAAATACCGAGAGACCGGCTTTGGTTAGGCAACATGGGACTGAAAGAAACCTTACAAATGAAGCCTTAAGGTGGATTAATGGAAAAACTGCTTTGACAATCTTTTTCAGGGGAGGGTCTTGGTGTTAACAGAGCTCTGGAGAGTGGAAGAAGGTGAGAAAGTATATGCTTGTGGGTGAAGTATCAGCCAAAGGTGAGACATATGAGAAAAATGCAACTACAATAGCCTTTATTAATCATCACAGAACAATTTCCTCCTTACCAAGTCCCAGAAACGATTTAAGATCAATATTTATAAATATTAAAGGGGTGGTCTCAGATCCTAATGGAATCTTGACATTGTCCGGAATATAATCAACACAACCTTATAATCACACCAACTATTATATTTGAATACACCCAAAGAAAAGAGGATATGTACTTTTAAATTCCTGAAGCTTTCTATTTTTGCGAAAATGAATTATTATTTGCTCATGAAAAGTGGAAAATTCAATTTACCTGTGCTACAGTAAGGATCTATGAACTGCTGAATGCATTTTTCCATTTACTACACTGAAAAGTTTAATAGTTTTGCATTTAATCCTTCTCTCTATCTTGATCAAGTCACTTCTGAGCCTCAGTTTTCTCTTCTGTGCAATGAAAATAATATTAAACTTCAAATATTTAGATAAATCACTGACATATATGATAGGTCCTCAAAAAATAGTATCTCCTATTTGTTCATACATTCATCTATCATCCATCCATCCATTCATCTATCCATCCATCTGTCTGTGTAATTAATACTTATTAATGTTCTCCTTTAGGCGGAGACTGTTGTGAATGGCATCATCAGTCTGGGATCCTGCTGGATTTTTTACTGGAAGGTGTGCAGTAAATTGTCAATACCCCAAATTCTATTGACATCTGAATCACATTACCGCAGCCCAGGGGCGAATAAATAGTTAGAATTTGGTGAGAATTTGGACTCAAGAACACAAACTAGATCTATTCCAACAAATACAATCTGGAAAATGATAAGAGTTTGAAGTACTATGCATAAGAGTCTATCAAATTTAAAACAAAATGCAAACCACAGTCCATGCAGGTCCCGGTGGAGTATGGTTTTAAGGATTCTCACTACAGCCTGAGTCCAAAATAAGTCCAATGCAAGGAAAAAAATCACAGTGCAGAAATTGGGAATCGATATTTCTTGAGTGTCACTTCTTCCCTATAAATCTTAAGCCCAGCAGGTTCTCATGGAGAAGACAGTCAAGGCCCACAGAGGGTGGGGAATTCTGAGGGCAGACATGTTGTCTTTCAGAGTACCTCTGAAGTATCCTAGCAACTTCTCAGGGCAAACCCTTTAAAATCCAAGTTCAGGGCCAACCCGCTCTGTCTCTTTAACACTGCCAGTCAGGCTGCACGGGAAACATCATTACTCAGAATTTCACCTTGCAAATAAATAGCTCTGAACTGCAGCCAGAAGCAATGGAATCTCTCAAAGACATTATCTGGAAATAGTCGGTGGACGGCACCTCAAGTCCCATTAATCATCCTCATGCGTACAGTTCTTCTTAATGGCTTTTATGGTTTATCCTTTGAACGCCAACAAAGAGTGTGATTTTTCCTGGGTTATTCTATTAAACAGAAATCAATATCTAATATAAATGTGCCGACAGTAGGGTACTTGGAAAGGGCAGGAATGAGCTAGTACCTTAGTTTTATCTCATCCTGCCCAGAGTAGAACGTGGAGATTGAAGATTAAAAGAAAGGATAGATATGCCTGGTGCTTTCTAAGAAACCAGAACATCGCTGCTTCAGGAAAGGTGGCTCTGTTTACCACCAATCGGGATTTTAGGGGAAAGGGATGTGGTTTTTTGCATTTCAAGACATGTAGAGGTAAGGGAGGTTTGGGCAACCACAGACTATAAGAGGAATCAAACGCAACCAGTGCTTAATTTCCCCTAGGGAGCGATTTTAAATAGGGAAACAGGCCTGGCAGTGGTTGTGCTTAGAGGAGGAGAGAAGTGAAAGCGCTGCTTCAGAATTCTCTACTGAGCACCTGTGAAGCAAAGCTAGCTCACCCGCCAAATCACTCCTCAGCAACCAGGAGGCAGTGGTAGCCTTTTAAAAATGATATACGTCCCACAAATTGAGAAGCAGCAGCCACCTTCTGCAGAAATGGATGCATGAAATGTGAGATCCGTCTTTTCAACCTGCACAGAAGGTTTGAGCCCTTCAGTTCTGAAATTCATGGTCAGCATTTTGATGGCAGTCATTGACGGGAACTAAGCTGGCCAGCCAAAGGGAAAAAAGTCTGAGAACAGAGAACCCCACTGAAAACGTGCTTTTCTTAAATGGCAGAGCAATCTTCACTTGTATGAGGGTAGAAGAAAATGTGAGACCCTAAGATTATAAAGAATTAAATCAAGGTACCAAGTAATGAACTTAGCAGGGCAGCACGTAGCAGCAGGGACCCCAGCTTGCTACCAATTACCTGTGTTAACCTCAGGAGTTCACCTGACTCCTCAGTGCTTCATTCTTTATTTGTAAAAAAGGGCAGCAAGCATTGTACTGCTTACTTTATGAACCTGTTCTAAGTCTTAGGGGATGTGACATGAGATCAGCAGCCAGGACCAGTAGATTGCAGAGCCCTCTGAGCATCACACAGCTGGAAGTGACAGTGTCCATGAAACTGGCTGGATGGGGGGATGTGACCTGTGTGCCTCCCCACACCCAAGGCAAATCTGCCAGAATCCATGCTGAGGCTCTGCCCTCTCCCACTTTCATTCCTCATCCAGTCTCAATCTGGTGGTTGTGCCAAGAGCTTTTCTTCAAGCAGATGGAAAACCTGAGCACTACCCATGGAGGCAATGCAGAATTCTATGTGTATGTAGCCTTATGATCACAGGAGCTTCTATTTGCAATTATTTACATCTCGATATATTGTTCTTTGTCCCAAATAGGTCTGATACCAATTTATGTACCATTTTAGTAGAATCTTTTTCATTGGCTGGAGGTCATTCTCCAACGATGGTGACTATGACAGTTAATTTCATATGCCAACCTGAAGGGCATGGGGTGTGCAGATGTTTACTTGGGCATCATTTTGTGAGAGCGTTGTTGGATGAGATTAACATTTGCATCAGTACACTGAGTAAAGCATACTGCACTTGCTAATATGAGTGGGCCTCACTGCATCCATGAAGGCCTGAATACAGCCAAAAGCTGGGAAAGGTAGAATTTGTTCTCTCTGCCCAGCTGTCTTCAAGCTATCACATGGTCTCTGCCTTCAGACCGAACTTAAACTTACACCACTGGCTCTCCTAGGTCTCCCACTTTTCCAATGCAGATCCTTTCTTTCTGGAGAAATATGTATCTGCTTATATGTATAACAATATGTGTATATATAGACATGCTTAATAGAGAAACACATATGGAAAACACACTAACAAATCTCCCTAGGTAGACACAGATATGTGTGTGTGTGTGTGTGTGTGTGTGTGTGTGTATGTATAGAGAGAGAGAGAAAAAAAGAGGGAGAAGACAGATGCCTTCCATGGCTGCATAAGCAATGCCATAATTCTTCAGATCTGGAATATATGAGTATCCTCTACTGACGTTATGACAGGTATAGCATAGAGTGTGCTTAAACTTCAAGGATATGTGCATCAATTGCTTCACATTCCATTTTGCATACTCTGATTAATAAGTAACCCCTCAAAGTCTCAGAGGTAAATTGAGGAGTCCATGCATTTAGCTGAAATTATTGCTGAATGTAGGTGACAAGCGGTATCTCATAACATTTTCCAACAAAACCTCTTCATATGGTTTTATAATAAAATGCTTGTATAAGTAAAATTAATATAACTGAGGTATTATCCTTGAGGTCAAAAGTCTAAAGCAGTGCAGAATGGAAATCACTAACTGTATTTCATTCCTGTCCCACAGGTACTCACAGAGTACCTATTACATGAAAGGCATTTGCTTAGAACCTAGATAAGAAAGACAGAACGCTGCTTGGGTCTGGGGCATGTGTATATGTATGCTTACATGTACCAATGATACAATGATACACAAAATACTGGTAGTGGAAGTTTGCAAAGGGTGCAGCCAATACTACAAAGCCATGGATGAGACAAAAACCACTGAGGCACAGGATGGGCAAAAGTCCACTCTAAAGGTCACACTCACCTTCTGTATCTCACAGTTTCAGAAATCAGCAAGTTGAAAGGAGGCAAAGAGTCATCAGCGCTTCCATACATTTCCAAAACAAGATGAGGTGTTATAGCCGGGCGTGGTGGCGCACGCCTTTAATCCCAGCACTCGGGAGGCTGAGGTAGGCGGAGGGTTGTGAGTTAGAGGCCGGCTTGGGCTACAACGCAGCGCAAGGCCGACCTGAGCTACATAGTGCGACCCTGCCTCAAAAAACCAGGGCCGGGAGTTTGGCTCAGTGGCTTAAGCGCCTGCCCTGGCAGGCGCAAGGTTTAAAATAGAATCAGATTCTGCAAGTTATTAGTAGCAACCAGTGAACCAAATTATATTTTGCAAGAATTAAAATGGGAAAGATATTGGGAAAGTACGTTTCTCCCAGAGTGACACATTTATGATAAAAATATGATGGGTGAGAATCACAAACTCAGGTGTGAAGTTACACTGAACAGCTATTAAAACTCTTGTACTGAGGAGCCATAAAGCAACTCCTAGGTAACAACTAGCTTCAAAAAAAGTATAACAAATGAACTCTGAGACCAGTACAAAAGTAATGAATAGCTTCTTCTTCTAACTGTACTTGTAATAAGAGTAAGATGTATTCTGAGGGCCTATATCTCATGTGGCCCATTTCGAGAAAACAAACAAACAAATACACATTGCACCATCAAATCTCTTTATGATAACTTGGGCCTTTGAGGTGTTTTTAATTCTGTTTCCAAAAAGAGAAAGTGTGACTTTGAAGATACCCAAACATGTTTTGTTGCCCGCAGAAAGGGCCCTCTCCAGCCTGCACTGCATGACCCAGCTGTGCTCCATCATGGCCTCTAACTGCCATCCACCCATCCTTTCCACCTTTACTTTCAAATTCTTACTCTGATTATTTCAACACAACTCTTCATTTCTTTAAATCATTTTTCAACCTCTCTCTTCTAACTCCCCAGGTTTTTTTTTAATCTATTTGTAAAGTCACTAAGGACATGAAATTAAAGGATTAAAACCTGCTTGTTCACATACATTCACCACATAAACCACACCCAGGGTCTCTTCTGACTACCTCTATTTAGAATTAAAACACTTCTAATCTAAATGTGTCTTTGCCTATATGTATCTCTTCTGGGCTGCAAACCCAGCAGACCTTATCTTTTTATTAACTTGGTATCTTGTTTTCTTCATTATAATATCACAAAGACATTGAATGGCCTCCCCAAAAAACCTCTTAGTTTTTATGACAATAATGGAGAACACAGGCATTAATTTGAATTAAGCAGCCACTATATACAGATGCTCAGAACAGAACTCGAAAGATAGGCTTGTCTTTTCCCCTTTAGTCCTAGGTAAGGCCATGAAATATAAAACATTGTTAGCACATTTTACAGAAGAGTCAATTAAAATGTACAAAATAAAGTGAACACCCAAAAGGAAATGTGATTCGGGAAATGAACTGGTTAGCATTTACAGTAATTACTAGAGATTACTACCAAATTACTAACCAAATTACTGGCAGAATGGTCATATTATTCTACTGCTTATAACAACGCTGCATACCAATTTCAAGTAATTGTACATAATTTCCTTGACGGAGTCCAGATAGCAATTTGAAACTGATCTCCAACCAGGGTCTCCTCCCCCACCTCTGAAATGGAGTTTGATATTGTTTTCACCTCAAGTCACCCCTCTATTCTCACCACCCATTCCAGCTTCTTGTTCCTTTGGGTCAGAACGGTAGCAGAATGGGATGTAAGACTAAAAATATTGGTGTTAGAAGTCCAGTCTTTTGACTGTGACACACTTTGAAAGGGGCTCAGACAAGCTGTCCCTGCCAGCCTGAAGTAGTGACTATAAATGCCACCATTTACACTTTACTTTAGATGAAGCCCTGAGAGGTTATTTACTTGACCTACTTATAGTTGGGAAAGGATGAGACATTCGCACTGGAGAAAATTCTAAAATCAGGAGAAATGGGTAAAAGTGTGAAAGTCTGTCACTGGTTTGGTTTCTGGGACAGATACTGACTTGGCACCTAAGCTTCAAGGTGTTTTTAGGGATCTGTTCATGAGAAGGGCAGAGGAAGGAAGCAGGACCCTCTGGGTAGGCAAAGAAATCAACTGGCACACTTCCAGGGGCCAGGCAGGAGCTGGGGAGTGACAGTGCTCAGCTTGGTGGTCTCACCATGGGGAAAATGGCCACAGCTTGATACCTGCTCACCTGCATCTTGCTCAGTCACTGATGAGCTTCCCTGAGAAACAGGCAGTGAAGTCCCAGAGGAGGCTGCCCCACTGCAACTGCAGGTTGTGAGGAGGCAAGAGCTGGAGGCTGTCTGTGGCCTGCCTCCCCTCAGCTGGGCAGAGCTGTTACAAAAGTGATCTCTGTGATACCATGGTCAGGCTAGGGCACTCCTGATAAAGGCGTACTCTACAGCTTTAGGCCCAGGCTTTGTACAAAAGAACTGGGCAAGATCCCAGATTTAGAATATAGGGGAAAAAAAAAAGGCTATCTTCAGAAAAGAAGAAATGGCACAACCAGCTCTATCATAAAGGATACACCAGCGATTGCAAAACTGTTGTCTTTTCAAATCAGCCTAAACTGGATTTTCAAATTAGCAGCCCCAACTGTGACTGTGCAGTAGCTCACATTTGTAGTGCTGAAAAGTTGTGTTCACAGATAAGAGAGAACCATCTAACATAAGGCTACCACATTTCCCCCTTCTCCAAATCTGGGAAATGTGGCTGATTTGCATATTTAGCATACATTTGCATTCTGTGTTCAATAGCCCCTAACTCTAATTATGTAAAATAAGATAAATTAGTACATTTCACTGCCATTACGTTCTAGCCCTGTGGTTAGGTGCTAGGGAGACTTAACCCAACTCTTTCCTCCTTCAAGAACCAAAGTCACTTGGTGTTTAGGTTTTAAACATTTCAAGGAAAATCCCTAGCTGTACAGGGAGAAAGAGCAAGAGAAAGAAATGATCAACGAGATCTGGAATTGGTGTTGTGAATTTCTTAATCTAAGAAGTAAATTGAAAATGTGATCTCGGTCAAAAAGAAACAAGTATGCATCTTACACATATTTTATAAGTAAGTATAAAGCAAAGGAAAGAATCATTGAACAATACAAAAAGTAGCGCAAAGCCAAATCTAGTGCACCAGCTTTGTACAACACACAAGTTCCTATCAATATCAGAATTTAAAGGTCTGCAGATGGTAAATGAGTGTGAACAGTGACAGGAGTGCTGGAGTGACCGGCCACCAGGGGAATGCTCTCTTAGCTGCTGGTCCTTTATACTTTTTCCAGGTGTTTTTACTCCAGGAGGTCTGCACATCCTCCTGCAGAGATGCTTGGTACTTCCATCTTCACACCATTAACACTTCTCACGCCTCCCTTCGTGCCACTGTTTTCCTCATTTGATGGGTATGCACGGAGCACTTGCTACATGTTAAGGAGTCCATTGGAGTTGAGGCCATGAAGAGGAGCAAGAAATACAGCAAATTCCAGTTTGCTAGGAAGCCACACGGAAAACTGACTGAGAATGTGATTGCAATATAAGAAGCACCATAAGTGAAAAATGTGATATGTGCACATAATATCCAAAGCTTAACTTTGCTTAAGAAAGAATAAAAAAAAAAGAAAAGAAAAGAAAAACAGAGTTGAATGAGCTACAAGAGGTTTCCAAGAGCACCAAATGTTTTGTCTGGCTCAGACAGGAAGAGCAAAAATTCACTAGATAGAGAAATGTGGAAAGACATTTCAGACACTGGGAGTTATGCATACAGAATCATTTGCATCCACGAGCTTGAGTGCCTGGTCACAAAAATATACATAAGATGTTTATGGGAATAAAGAGAAAGGCATTGCATCTGTGGTGGTTGAGCAAGACTTCTAATGAAGGTGACTCTTTGGCAAGTACCCCCACAGAAGGAAGGTGCACCAACAGAGGCATGGCCATGGATGGCACGTGCTGTGTGCAAGAAGTGAATAGAATGGTTTAACAGAAGCCACATGAAGGTTGCTGCAAAACTGAATGAAGTTACCTAAGAAAAACATTTTCTACATAATAGAGATCATTTAAACATTTTTTTTTTTGAAAATGGGGTGGTGGAAGAAATCACATTAAATAATTACTGTAGGTCAGGCACTGTGCTGGGCACATATATTTAGTCTTTCTTTTTGGAAAGCACAGACAGAGAAAGACACCAGAGAGAAAGTGTGAGATGAATTAGTCCTGCAGAGAAAGCAACTAAGACAACAGCTATAAGGCAGCAGATGCCACGCTCCAGGTGTGAAAGAATGAAGTATTCAGTAGGCTGATGCCAATAGGAATAAAAATAAAGACGATCTGTCCGCAAATGAAAACAAAAATGGCATTTCGAAGCCAGTCTTTATAAAACATGGTTTCACATGGCTGGGGTGGCATGCAGCAATGTTGTTAAAGTTTTGAATCAAAATAAATAGGAAAGTGACAAAAACAGGAAAATTTAGATGAAAGAGAGGAGAGTGGGAATAGGCATTTTGTTATGCACCAACTGTATTTTTAGTATTTACTCTTAATTTTATATTCTGCCACTCATTTAAAGCCCCATAAGAAGAAAATCATTCTTGCAATTGACTAAACTTTGAATTAGGAAGGTTTTACAAATTGGCCAAGCACACAGTGGTAGTAAGTTGGAGAGAGAAAATTGAATCCTCAACCTACTATATTCCAAGCTCTTCCTCCACTCCTTTCAATATGCCGTGCATGTTCTGATGAGCAACATAACGTGTTCAGACTTAGACATGGTGAGTTTGAGATGATAGTGCAACGTCCAACAGGAAATATCTAGTGAGCAGTTATACATAATAGGATCATAGATTTATAGACCTGCAAGGCATCTTAAACTTATATAATCATAGAACCAAAGTTATAAAAAAAGATTAAACCTAGGGTTATTCATTTGGGAGAAATTCACATACTAGGCAGTGAATGAAATCACCATATAAGACAAAGCATGCATTAGAAGGCTAATGGCTGTCCTCTGGATGTGCCCACCTTCTGGGGAAGGCAGCGGAAAGATCTCATTAACAGGGTAAAGCAGATCCATCCTGAAAGGCAACAAGGTAAAGGCCTCCACATCAGGGGAGCCAGAGAAAGAGAAGGGGATCAGGCAAAAAAATTCTCTGATTGTCTCAGAGAAGTCACAGAAAACAACATGATTGTCTATGGCTGTTAGATATTGGTAGCCTTAGACTGAGCTTGTCAAAGAAATAAAGAAAATAATTCAAGAAGTCAAATGCCAGGGGGGAAGAAAGACTGCCTGGCGTTTCCTTATTCGACTAGACCTTGGAAAATAAAACACAATTTATGAGAAAACATGCAGAGTGGGAATTCTGTGAAGATGTATTTTGGTTACAGTTCACTGTAGTTTAAAGAGAAGATATCACAAGGTTTTAGTTTGTTGAGATAAAAACTGTTGGTGGCAATAAACAAATTTAGAGCAGTTCACAGAGATGTGTGCAGGATTCCAATGGTGGTAACAAGTAGAGGTCTATGATACTTGCCACAGACTATATCATTCTTATAATAACTTTTGATATTATGAAATTTTTTCTACTAAAATATGAAGGCAGCAATACCCAGAGGTGCTATACAACTGAGAAATGGTTGCTCAGATCCATTGAACACCAGGTAAAAAAAAATTAAAAAAAAAAATCTAGATCTCAATTTGCTTCCAAAGGGACAAAGATTTAGTTCTGTAAAGCCAGACCTCACTACGCACTAGTGAAAGGACACAAAAGCCTCATCCAAGTTCTGCAGACCTCACTATGACATTCATCATGTGCAGGAATCAGCATCATATGCAGCTGCCTCTCCTCCACCTCCCCCTTCCAACATATAAATTAAGTTACCAATGAGCCACAGTGCACCCTACCACCAGGTGCCATGGATCTCCGCGTGAGTCCCAGCATACAATCTCCCCCTAAATGGACTGTGACATTATCTGCAGTGCATCGTGGTGGATGCCACTTGAAAGTGATGTCTAAAATATGGGGAACTGGTAAGGCCTGCATTTCATCAGGCTGCAAAACACTATATGATATCTACTAGAAAAGAGCTGCAGTGTTCGACAACCTAAAGCCACATCTTGCTAATTAACATTCTCTTTGGGTGACTGAGTTAATTTCTGCCTGTGGTTAAACACGCTGTTTATATTGCTCTAGTTGGGGGTCAAGAGGTACAGAAAGAAGACACAATTAATTCCCTAATAATATCATCTGTTTCGCATGACATCACATTTTATATTGTTTTGCACATGACACATATGCCTGAGCTATACAGAAGATGAAGTTAGTTTGAGAGGTTTAAAGGCTCTCAAATATTAAAAACATTTTATTGCCTTTCTGCTGAAGTTAAAAATACACACATTTCAGCTTGGCTATCTCCAGTAAGGAATGGTCTCTCTTTGGAGGTAGTATGTATAATTATCATTGTTTTAAAGTTTTTAGAAGCATTAATTTCAAAATAGCACATACTCAGTGGTAGAATATCAAGCAGCAGAGGAGTAGCATGACAAATACGTTTCTCCTGGATCCTCGGAATCAACAATTTAAGTTTCTTACATACTGTTGTAGTCAGGGGTTACAGGGAGAACAACTGCATACACGACAAAGAATTTATAATACTGTTTTATGATGGTCACCCAGAGTTAAATAAAAGAAAGTGCAGGAAAATCTGTCCACAACACTCAAGACCCAGAATATTCAGCCAAGGGCCTGGATCCCACAGCAATGTTCTGTATGAGTCCAGCTAAAGACCCAGAGCCCATGACAATGCCTCCCACAAATTCAACTGGAAATCTAAGAGCCCACGATAAAGACTCATGCCAGTCTGTTTTACAGATCTGCACTGGAAAGGTCAAAGGTCAGTGGTGGAAGCTAGAAAATCTATACTAGTAGGGTGAAGGAGTTGTGCCAGTAGGTTGACAGTTCTATACTGGAGCCAAGAAGTCACACTCAAAATAAGGAGCAGGGCTGCCCTGAAAAGTACCACAGCCATCTTCAGCGACAGTGAGGTCCCAAGCTTCTCCAGTGATGAGAACAGTCAAGTACAGGTCAGGAACCCCAGCATGACAAGCTTCTCCAGCACACATCTTCCCCTCCAGAGCCAGAAAGCGATGCTCAATGTGAGGAGCAGGGCTCCCCCAAGGTGAACCACAACCACTCTCAGCGACAAGGTCCTGAGCTCCTCCGATGATAATGGCCGAATTCATATTGGGGAAGCCAGCATGACAAGCACCTCCAGGAGAACCAACAGCTCAAAACAGCAACACTTAGGAGAACTAACAATGCCTCTCTCTTCTTCTCCACATCTCTATTTATGCTGGCAACTTTCCTCAGGTGGGCCATCTACACTCAGCACCATGCTGATTCAATTCAGCTAGTGTTAAGTTGACCACCAGTTTTTAATCCATAACATGTACCCTTTTAAAACTTTCTGCCATATATGTGCAAATCTCACAAGACAGAAACACACATGAGCACACAATTTCATTTTCCTTCTTTATCCAAATGCAATTATACTACACACACTGCATTGCAACTATCTTTTTCACCATGCAATGTGTCTTAAATGTCTTTCTATCATAAGTATAATCTACCATATTCCTTACAAGAGCTATAGATTATTCTATTGTATGTATCACTGTAATTCACATAACCAGCCTCATAATGACACAACTTGAAAAACTATTTTATTATTTATGAACATTAAATTTTAAGTTTATTATCAAATTTTTTATTATCAACTTTTGCACAGTTATCTGTTGCTACATTAACAAGTCACCTCAAACATATGAATTTAAATATCAACCAAATAATCACAGACACGGACTTTTGTGTACACAAAAAGTTTCTGAAGGGAACATACGAAATGACAAAGTTGTTAACTCTGAATAATAGGAATGAGGAGGCAAGAATTTGGACAGGGCAGAGATGGCTTGCCTCTGTTCCTTGATATTGGGGCATGAACTGGGAAAAGAAACAACTGAGAACTAGAAAAGTCAGGGGTCAGCAGGATCCATGACAGCAACCTCCTGGACTTAGCCAACCCCTCAGCAGGAGAGCTGGAAAGACTAGTTCCTTCTGAAAGTTTCTCCAACATGGTATTCTGTAGGTACCCAGACTTCTTCCAGGTGGCTCCTTCAGGTAACTTTCCCAAGTCAGCTGAGCTAGTCCCAGAATCACAAAGTGTCACTTCTGCCACATTTCACATGTGAGCAAGCCATCAGGTAAGACCAGGCTCCTGAAAAGGCATGGTGCTAAGAAACAGTGGCCTGGTCAGGCATGCATGGGATGGGAGATACAGATGTTGACATAGATGCAGCATCTCGGGAATTCTGTATGCCACACTGTCATCACAGCCTGTGCTTCTGCCTTTGTCCTTAGCAAAACCCATCCTGCCATGAGAAAAAAACTTGTGTTGTGTTTCCTTACTTCCCACAAGTGTGTTCCAGGATGCTGTCATGTCCTGCTTAGAGAATGCTGACAGTATGCTTTCACAGAAAGACCTCGGTGCCTCCACGGTGAGCAGACATGGGTTCATGTCCCTGAATATCTTTGAGCCCGGTTTTAGCAGTAAAGAGGACGGAATTAAATTAGGTCCAAGGCCCCTCTCTATTATAAAATTCTATTGTCCTAAGACCTGCTCTTCATATTTCAGCTTCCAACTCTTTGTTCTAAGAAGGAGGGACAAAGAATAGGAAAGCTGGGCATAGCTCCATCTTTACTGGCCTTCTGCATTCACCCCAGCCAAGTACAAGGACACTACAGCTCATCACACAACTGTGACCCCAATGCCTCCCCAGTCAACTGGATGAGATGAGAACAGTATAGTCACCTTTCTGAAGCAGTGAATGAGAATGAGGAACCCACCCTAGAAGCATGTATGACAGAAAATGGGGGTACTAAAATTTCATTTTAAGGAGTAATCACTTTTCCTTTTCAAGAGACTGAGATATGAGAGAAAAAGATAGGGTTGTTGAGATAAGACATGCTTTCTAACTAAAAAAGAACATCACGCACATAAGGGATTACTATTTTTAAGACTCCCTGTTCACTCATCAGCACCTCTGCCATATATTCTACCTCACTTAGTTTTGCAACGTCCTCTGCCTAAGCTATCTCATGTAAAATATATTTATAATCCCAGAGATAATTTCTCTCTGGGATTTATATTTAGCAAATGAAAGCCAGGCCAGGAGCCAAGCTCACACCAGTCTAGGCCTCAGTGCTTCCAGCACCAGGATAAAACGTCTCTTCCCATTCCCAGTGGGATCCACAAAATGCAAGGGGAAAATGTAGCCTGTGGACAGAAGAGAAATTACTGGCAAAGAGGGAAGGATAGCTAAAGGAAAAAGGAAGGAACAAAGAAAAGTAGGGTGTGATTGAGTGGAGACAGAATGGCTTTTTGCCTGACTCTCTTCCTGTCACTAAGAATAGCATAGAAAATCCCACACCCTTGTGAAAGCAAATAGTCAAGACCAGGTATCCGCGGGACAAACGGAGAACATCCCATGCTTCTCCTTATTTTCTTGGCCCAGTACAAATATATTATGTTGGTCACTAACTGGAATGGATAATATTCTTTGGAGATCAGAGGCAGTGCCCCGTCTCTGAGGTGTGACAAATAGAAGCACGCTCAGTCACGCCTTCCACAGCGCAGAGATGGATGGACAGTGGGGAGAAATGAGAAGCCGTCTGAGCACGCCTCACTTTTCATTTATTTCACTTTTTCCTGCCACCCATCTACTGTCCTTGTCCTTGCATAGCAGAAGAAGGGAGAGGAAATGTCATTTCTCTGGAGATGCAACAAAGGTTATTTGCTCCAAGAAAAGCTTCTGTCTTAAATAAATGAAAGTTGTCTGTATTGTTTGTCTGTTTGGCTTTTATTTATTTATCTTTTTTTGTCCTTCTTGATCACCCTATAAATCACTGAAAATCACCTCACCCTTCCCTGAATCTGTAGGACTCTCTTGCTGCTGTAAAAACACGTAAGAATGGGCCAAGGCAAATATCTCTAATGTCTTCTTTCAAAACCAAAATGCATTTTAATAATTTAAAGCCATAGCTTTTTCAGTCACTTGATAAATTATTCACAAATTTTACAACAAAAAAAAAAAAGGAAAGAAAAAGTCTGTTCCCTTTACAAGTTCTGGAACATTAAATCATGTCAGAATAGATGAAAAGGACAAATCAACTCTAAATGCTTAGAAATCATACATTTTCCTTCTTTATCTGAGAGCAGCACCACTGTTCACAGGGCACTTGGCAGCTGGTTTTACAGGACTTACACAGGGGACAAAGAGAAGGAGACTGGGAAGGAATGAGCAAAGGTGGATTTCAGCAGGTATATAGAGAATAGGTCAGCAGCTGTAAAGTAGCATTTCAAAGAAATTTTCAACAAGATACAAAGGAAGACAATTGTTTTGCCCACAACTCATGTCAATTTGGACATGGGTAGAAATTGTGATGATGATAGCTCCCATCAGTCTTGTGTTCCAAGACCTTCTGGCATCTTCCCACTGGTGTGGCCAAGTACTAGGAGGCTGCACACTGTTCAAATGTCCTTTAGTTACTTAATAAACGAATCCCTCTTGTCCCCATGCAATGGCAAATATTTGCCTAGCAGAGACTTTTAAGCCGACATCCCAGACGGTAGCAATAGCCCAAAACATGGACACCTTGTAGCTGAGGATCTTGGAATTTTGCCACCTTGTTAGAAAAACAGTCTCTGAAACATGAATGCCGTATACCAAAGGAAAGGACAGAGCTATTATATATTCTAGATATCTCGTACCAGAGCTTTCTGATAGTTGGTGCCCAGTGCATGGTCAGCAGGAGCACATTTTGCCATCAGTATCAATGCCCTCCAACTGCATGATTTCTTGTTCTGCTGGAGCAAAGAAGTCTGGCAGTCTTTTAGGAGAACTCAGTAGGATGCCACGCTTTGCTAGGATGGACATGAGCCTTGTGGATAGATCCTGCCCACGCTAGCCTAACATAGGATGGCACGCAGGAGACTTCCCTAAGTGCGCCCTCCCTGCCACCATGGATGATTAGAGATCGCAGACATAGGCAAGTGTAACCAACTCTATGCAAAACAGATGCAGATAACATTGTTCTTTACCGCTTTAAAAAGAAGAAAGGTAGTTTTTAAATTTAACGGCAAAATCTGGAACAACTTCTTATTTTAGGCCAGCGATTCTGGATAAAGTTTCCATCCTCATTAACAAGCCAACATTTTATCTCTGAGGAGATTTTGTAATTCTTTTATCTTCTATTCTCTTCTTCCTTTAATAATCTAGACTTGTTTTGTTTTTTGTTTTTTGTTTTTTATTTTTTGTTTTTTGTTTTTTATTTTTTGTTTTTTGGAAATTTTTTGTACTGGGGCTCAAATTCATGATTGTGTGCTTACCAAGCATGCACCTGAATTGCTGGGCTAAATCCTGGCCCAACAATCTAAACTCTTTTTAAAAGAAAAATGGTCTCATGTCTATTTTCAGGGAATTCTGAGGTCAAGAGCATTCTTGGAGGCATCCGAGTGTTGGGTAAAATACCCCATCTTCCACTTCAAACAAGTCCTATAAAGTTAGCACCATTGCTGCTAAGGACACCTTCCTCACCCTCTGAATTTCATGCTCAGCTTCCAGGACATCAAGTTACAAAAGAGCCAACCATTTAGAAACCTGGATTCCTTTAACTTTAATTCAGCAACATAGACACAGGCCTCCACATCAGAGCCTGGAGATCAGAGAGAAGAAACAGCAAAGGAGCAAAATGGTTGAGTTTCCAGCACACGCTATTTATTTATTTATACACACAACTTTTTCCTGCATAAAACTGAAGGGGGACTGCAAGGTTGCATATAAAAGAGCAAGATAAATTAAAAATAAGAAAGAAAAATCACCCTAGAATAGGAAACAGGAAAAACAGTCAGAATGTGTTGATCTGCACAAGGTACTGATTCACACTCTGCACATCCACCCCACTTCCCTAAGGGACATCATTCCTGTTATGGTTGATACCTTGTGTCAACTTGAGCAGTTGAGAAGTTTAAGAGACTCAGAAGGGAGCCAGAGTTCTTACTTTGTAAATATCCTCATCCAGTGCAAGAGGAGAGAAAAGAGATTTTGTGAGTGCTACAGGGGAAGCAGGGGGAGGGAGGGGTGCAGCTGTGTACAATATAAAGGAGGCAAAAAGGCTTGCTCTACCCCTTTTGTTCTGGATGCTTTTGCTGTCTTCTGCCTGGAAGTGTTGCCTCTGTGCCATGCCACCCTGCCTTGGAGCCAGCTGATCATGGACCAAAGCCTCCACAAACAGTGAGCTAATAAACCTTTTCTTCCTTCACTTTGGGTGTTGGGTATTTTGTCCCAGTAACAAAAGAAAAATAACCAAGACAATCCTCTATGATATGCCACAGGATCTTACCTTGCTTGGTCCCACATGGTAGGAACATGCACTTTAAAGCAACATCCACAGTCATTTGCCTTAACAGAAATCAGCTTAAGTGATTTAAAACACTTTAATTAATCAAGTAAGGTAGTTAGAGTCTATTGGTAACTTCTTGGTAGTACAGGTTATAAGAATTATTTTAGTTGTTTTTCCCAAACATCTCTGACTCTCTTGGCTACCGTGCCAATTACGATGATAATTGCCTTTACCTGTTATCACCCCAATTGTGGGTGCTCATCTTCTATGGCACCCCCGGGCTCATGGTCATCTCCAGGAGGCATCTTCCAAAACTGGCTGACCTAGCTGCTCTTCCTCCTCTTAACTCCTCTTTTCTCATCACTGCCTATTATTTTTCTTAAAACACCAGTATTTGAAATGGAGTTTTCATGTGCAGTGCTTTTCTGCTATCCCAACCTCACTAGAATTCAAGCCTTATGACAGCAGTAATTCTGTATGTCTTATTTTCTTTTAGGCCTACAGCACCTAGAGTGTGACCTGGCATTGAGAATATGCTAAATTACTGTTTGCTAAGTTAATGGATGGGCAAATGAGCAAGTGAATGAATGAAGAAATATCTGTGGTACAACCTCACCTCATCTAACTTGGTTTCAGTACTGTGTCTTCACCATTTTTATTAACTGGGTGAGTCAAATGTATGAAAGAAATTCTCCTAAAGTCCAGATCTCTCAACTTTAGTGTTTACTGACAATCTTCTCTTTGTTCTCCATCTCTGCCAGCAGTGAATCCTATGCCTCTCCTCTCTGAGGTTCTTCCCTCCACCTGTGTTCAGGTCTCTGGCAGTTAGGGCAGAGTGTCAACTTGGACTGGCTTTAAGATCAGCCCCAGCAGTTGGTGGAGCACACTTCTGAATTTGTCTGGGTGGTCATGGGAGTGTGGCCTTGGGATCTGTCTGGTCCCTCCCCCTTCCTCAGGACCATGAACCAATCAGTTTTGCTATTCAGTGCCCATCCACCATGATGCTGCCAGCCTTGAAGCATCCAACCATAGCCTAAAGCCCTTAAAACACGAGCCACAATCAACCTTTCCCCTCCTAAGTTGTAGGTGTCAGGTATTGCGTCTCAGCAATGAGAAAGCTGACTGATATAGGGTCTCAGAGTTCCTACTCCTTGATGACCTGCTTCATCAACTCAACTCTGCCAGCTCTACTTCCTCTGCTTTTTTCAGCAGCATTTCAGAATTCTGCCAAAACAAAGCTAAAATATTAAAAAGTAATATTCAGGACCTTCTATTCTGTCCTGTCTTAAGGACAGAAGCTTTTGTCCCCAGATCATGGTCTACAAAATTCTATCACTGCCTTGAGTACTACTGGACCACAGGACACTGAAGAGACAAAAAAGTCAGAATCATCTAACTCACCACTCAGAAAGGCAGAATGTCCCTCTGAGAAAGCAGAATTGAACCTAAAAGTGCATCGAGGAGGGCAAAGAATCAGGAATTAACTCCAACCATGTTAGAAGAGAGTTCTGGGTTGTTAAGCAGAAGGAGTGAGCTGTGTGGGGTGGGAGTAGATGATGAGTGTCTTGAACATTGAAA
Organism: Dasyprocta punctata; assembly: GCA_004363535.1. Classification (NCBI taxonomy): domain Eukaryota; kingdom Metazoa; phylum Chordata; class Mammalia; order Rodentia; family Dasyproctidae; genus Dasyprocta; species Dasyprocta punctata. The sequence goes on along the minus strand of RJWM01004447.1, from coordinate 30,489 downwards.
GAAACATAGAAGAAATAATTTCAGGATACTTTGATGTTTATTATAAAGAGAGAGAACAATGCTTTCTGGTTCTAAAAAGTAAATATTCATCTGCTTTCCAACAACAATCATTGTGCTTGCAGGACTGCTACTTATTTATCCAACTAACATATAATGTAGAAGAAGGGCATAGGCTGGAAGGAAGAAGATTTGGCTTTATTGCTTCCTTCCTGAGGCTAGTATTCCTGAAAATAAAATTGAAAGCAAAAGCTCTTCCTACACCTGATACCATGTAACTCTTCTCCCCCAAATTCTATAAAGGTTACTCCAGTTCACTGCAGGTCACTCATCACTTCCCACCTCCTTTCACCACTGTGTCATTGACCTCTCACCTTCACTTACTCACTCTTTGAAATCATCAGTCATCTTGGTTTAGGACACAGGATGCTCTTCAATGTTTAATTCTTATGGTGTTACATGACTTGTCTGTTCCTGTGGTCGAGATCTATAAAACTCCACATCTATCCTACCTAGCATGGTTCAAGCCTCATTCTCAAGAAGCAGACCCTTTGATCATGCTGAGAGACCAGCAGTGAGTCTCTAGTGCAGCCCTCTCCTTTGCCACTGGGCATTTTGCAAGCCCAGGACTAAGTTCTTATTTGGGCTCCTGAAGTCAAGCTCTAAGCACGACCTCCTTGGAGTTTCTCCATCTGGTCTTGAGGAAAGAAAGAAGTTCCCCCACCATCTCCCCTGGGAATTCATCTCAAAGACTACCAACAATGCTCTATGAAGGATGCCACAACCCACCTCTCTAATTTCCAATTCCTTTTTTGCCAGCCTCTTCTGAAGCCTAGAAGTGGGCAGTTAGCAAAATTGTAAAACTGGTTTGATGAACTGCTTTGTGAGCTGCTGCCAGTGGTCCAGCACATGGCTCTAGAGTTTTTACTGTTTGGGGATCTCAGTTAAAATGGAAACAGAATCCCACACAAAAGCAGTTTGCAGTGCAGGTGTGCTAAGCCTCTTTTTTCCTGGCTCTACATACTCAAAGTGGGTCTGGAAGTTGTCCCAGTCCACTGACATTTATCAAAGCACTACATATATCGTGTATGCATGTGGTACTAAGGATTAAACTCAAGACCTTCCCACTAAGCTAAGTACCCAGACCCTTTTTTATTTTTTCTTTTGAGGCAAGGTCTCACTGTAACTAAATTACCCAGGCTGGGCTTGAACTTGGGTCTTCTTGCCTCAGCTTCTCAGAATGCTGTGATTACAGGTGGGCTCTACCACACTCGACTGTATACTTGTTTGTCTTCTCATCATTAACTTCTAAACATCTAGGTGGTGATGACTGTCTTCACATTACACACATCCAACAATACCACCACTACCACTACCATAGCTTACTCCCATGTTCATTCTTTTCTGTCTTTTCTCCTCTGGATAGCCAGATTTTCTATTAAGATTTGGCCAGTTTTTACTATTCTCACTTCTTTACCTACCTTTTGGTCTTTAGCCTTATCAAATTTAAATTCTGGTCTTACATTTCATTGAAATATATTCCATTAATGTCACCATTGATCTTGCTATTTAACTCAACAGATCTTTCACTACTCATTACACTGGGACTTACCACCAAATATTTAATTCTTTGAATGATTTCTTCCTCTTAAAATAGTCTCTCTTGAGCTTTTCATATTTAGAAAGAGTCTCTCCTGTTAACTTTCTGGCTGATCCTTCACTTCCTTTTAGACAAGTTCAAGCCACTAATACCAAAGATCTCCACAGCTTTGCCTAAGGCAGTCTCCTGTTCTCAATTTCTTCTTTCTTTTCCATGGAGCTAACACCTGCCCATGATGATGGTGTCCCAGACTACATGAAAGCATCTATTCTAGGGTGCAGACCTGTGGCTCCTGCATTCTTTCTGACATCTTTTAACTTCAAGACAATTCCAAGGGACTGAAGTCAACTCATAAGGAGCTCTTTCAACCTTCTCTTAGTTCTGTGCTTTCTATTCTGATGATGGCCCAGTAGCCATTCCATTTGACCTGTGAAAACATAAGTGTTGGTCTTAACATCTCTCTTTTCTTCTCTGATACCCAGCTGATCACCAGATCTTGTTGGTTTTATCTTCAACAAGTCTTTCAAACCTGTGTTTTTCTATCTCCATACATCACTCCCACTCCACATCACATCTCCTCTAAACTATTATTGCTTTGTATTCCAAAGAGTTCCTGGGTGCACCCAGCCTCTCCATAGCCTTCTTTCTACATTACAGCCAAGTGATCTTTATACAAACAGTTTATGTCATCATTCTCCCCAAACCTCACTCACACTCATATCTTCTATTGGCTTAATAAAATGAAGCTCCTAAGCACGCTCCAGCATGCTTAGCATTGTCTCCATGGTCTCTGTGCCCCAGCTGCATTTACTTTCCTTCCTGCTTTCTGCCCCAAGGTGCTGAGTGGATGCTGTTCCTTCTGAATGAAACCTTCCCTAACCAAATTAACCCCAACTTGTTCTGCTCTGCATTTGGAGAAACCTGTCCTGACATTCCTTCTGGGTCCAAATCCTCCTCTCAAGTCTTTCTCTCCTACTCCAGGGAGTTTCAAGTAGTTTTCTATTCAGTCATCTGGTGCCCTTGCAGTCTCATTGATATATGTGATTATTTAAGTTTATCTCTAGTTTTTTTCTCCTTATTACAGTCCCTGTAGGCAGCACAGTGCTTGAGATGGAAGAGTAACTAAATAAATATCAGTTAAATAATTAAAACTTCACCCAGATTAATTACCAAGGAACGACATGGTATCTTCTTAAACTAAATTAATGATTGAGAGAAACTGTTTAGATTTTCTGAGTCTCAGTTTTATAAAATGTGAGCCTCAACATCCTGAAGTGTACAATCAGAAACTGTCACAGATCTGTTTTAAAGAATAAATAGAGCAATAAGCTCAAGTAGTTGGTCATGTAACAGACTATTATAGAAAACAATAAAGGTTAGCTTCTTTGTTTCTGCAAAATATACGCACATTATAACATCAGTTCAGGTGGTGAAATAGAATTAGCTGTAGCTCTAAAGGAAAGCAACATGTTTGGGGTGCAGATCTCCCACTACTGCAAATGTCACCCCCGACGCTCCACATTTTACAAGAAAGGTTGGTCTCTGTGTCGGAAAATATGTGTCCTGAGCTTTTTACCTTTCTATTTCTCTGTGACAGCAGAAGTGTCATCAAAAGCAGTGAAAAAGAAAAAATAAAGAGACATAATAGCAAAAAAGAAATGACAGTTTCTAAGAATGGTGAGTAGATTATTCAAATGCATCTTGATTTACACATGACAGATGCGTTCCTGAAAAATATGTGTAAACTGAATCATACTTCAATTCATAGGGGAATGTTGGTATTAAAAGGAATCATCTATTGAATCCTTCTTGAAAAAGAACCACCAACAAGATGACTAACCTCTCCTGCTTGAGCTTGCACCATGGGCATTATGTAATCCCTTTCCTCTCCAGTCTGGGGTAAATTTATGTATAGCTTATGTAAATGAAGATACTTTTAAATGTTAATTTCTGATGGAAAACCATCTATTGGGAGTCCAGCTTAGAGGAAATATTCAGTAAATCAAAGCTCTGCACCCATGTACCTATAGATCAGTGTTTGTTGCAACTTTCTGACTTTCCTTAGAGAGCTGAGAGTCCAACCTTCTTCACAAACAGAGGCAGAATAAGCTGGGGACATTTGCTCAAAAGTAACAAAAGAAGAGTCACTCCAGAGGGATCAGGCTCAAGAACTCTGGGTTTGGGATAAGTTAGTTAACAGCTCAATTACCTTGGAGGAAATAAAAATAAGGAGTTTCTTCTCCAGAGTTTTTCTGAGGTCTGCAGTCTGTGTGTGCGCACGCGCGCGCGTGTGTGTGTTCACCAGTAACAGTCGATCAAAGTGGAGTTAAATTGCTGTTCAAACATTTGTCTTTGATAGATGATACCATCTATCTGAAATCACAAAGTGGCTATGTGGCTTCAAGAAAATATATTATCCTCTCACACTTTAATGTCAATATGTAATCCTAGGTGACTGGACGGGGTCAGCATTGCCTGATGATTCTCAGAAGTTATGTCCTAGGCTGGCAAATACAAGCTGTTCCTAATGTGTGGGGAAGAAGGAGAGGGGGGAAAAGTGGGCTTCACCCAGAGCTACAAAGGACCTAGATACACGTTTTTGAGCTCAACAGCTATCTATCTGACAATTAAGAAAGACTTTTCACTCATTTGACCATTAATCCAGCCCTAACCCCAAAGAGATGGATGCATTGCTAACTAATCAAGTGGCACATGCCATGAAGTGCCCAGCACTCACTTATGCCCAGCTTCTCTACTCCAATAAATTGTGAAGTAATAATAAAGAACCTAAATAACAACAGCACAGCTAAATGATTTCTCCATCAGAATTGATTCTTTAGATGGAATGTCATCTTGACAAATCTATTCTGATCAAGTTGTCTAATAGAATAGCGTTCTCATTGCTCTTGAATTTGTGACCTCACACTGCTGTGAAATAAATGCAATTTGGAGAATTATTTCCAAACAACTGTTACTCCTCTGGCAACTTACTAGTTTTTTTTTTCAAATTGTTGGTGAACCACCTACTGACTGAGCTATTAAGACTAGGTGTTTTGTTTGGATTCCAAGCTAATGTTTCTATAAATTCAAAAGCAAGAATTACTGCAAAAGCCTGCAGAAGGGATGCACTTAAGAGCATGACACCCAGGGGGTTGCTGGCTAGCTCCTTGAATCCTGACCTAGTTAGCAGTCTGCTCCCCTGTGCTGCCTGAGTGGTTGTAATTAGTTATGTGTGGAAGTTATGCCTAATGAAATCCCTTTAGAGGTTGCAAACATGTTTGGATTGGGTTTTTTTCTCTATACCTAATACTTAAACTGACCTTACCCAAATGTTCATCAATGAGATGACAATATTTTGAGACTCAACAGAGCTCCAGATTCACTGATACCCTTTTCTCTTTAAAACTTTTGCTACTTCTTGAGTGGGCATTTGTTGAGTTTTGGTGCCTAGGACTGTTTAAACCCTAGAGGGATCACTGCCCTGAGTTTATACAACACCACTGGATGCGTTGGTGTGCTGTAACCTTTTAGAATTACTCAGAGGCATTATGTAACTTGTCTAACATCTCACAGGAATTGAAGGGCAGAACTGATATTGAAACAAAGTTCTGATAGCAGAGCACCAATTTAACTACTGTATTAGTCTACTTTCCTGGTGCTGTGACCAAAACTCTGACCCTGCGATCTAAAGGAATAAAAGGTTTAATCTGGCTCATGGTTTCAAAGGTTTCAGTCAATAGTCAGCTGGCTCCAAAGCAGAAACACCATGGGCAAAGGAAATAATGGAGCAAATCTGCTTAGTACACACTGGCCAGGAAGCAAAGCAGAGAAACAGTGCCAAAGAGAAAATAATCAGGGACCAAATATATCCTGCAAGACCATTCTTCTATGGTCCTCCCAGACACACCCAACAGTGTGCCTTACTAATTCCCTGGGGGGCATCCCAAGCCAATAAAGTTGACAATTAAGCTTAACCATCACAACCGTCATGCTACATAAATAATTCTCAAAAATGCGAAGACTGGTGACATATTTACCTTCATGCTTGAAAATTAGAAGGCATGTACTTAAATTGTGATAGGGTGGGATAATCTAGTCATGTAAAAAAGTGAGCTCTTGAGTCAAACTTCCTTCCTATAAATCCTAGTCTCAGCATATTCTTGCCAGATAAGCTTAGATAAATCATCAAATGTTTTAAACTTCATCTTCTGCATCTGTATAATAGGAATCATAACAAGATTGTTTAAGAAGTAGATGGACTAGTATATGTAAAAGCAGAAGTCACTGTCTGGTATGTTTAGACAATGGTTAATAAATGAGTATCATAATCTAACCAAGGGCACATGTCTTGTATTCATAGCCTTTAACTTCTCAGTGGCACACATTTTCTAAATAGCAAGGAAAATTTCAGAATGTGAGCATGAAACCTCTATTTTGGAAGAGTTCTTTGAAATGCAGCCTAAAACGGGACTTTTCTACACCACCACAGTTCGTTTCATTCTATTCTCTGCTGTCTTTCTATATTCTTTTTCCTTCTGCCCCTACCAGAATGGGAGCACCTTTCATCAATGTGTTAGACCATGGCCCAAATATGACTTATGGTAGGAATGCACAGAAATATTCTATCCGTGTAGCTAGCAAGGGCCCATGGGGCTGATTCTCATTAGAATGCTTTACAATAATATCAATCAGTATTAAAAATGTATGTTCTACTCAATTTTTAAAACATCTTAAATAAATCTTTAAATAAAGTTATTTTGCTTTATCTTCAGGGCTCTGTGAACAATCGACCTTAAGGGATTCTTGTTTCCCCATATGCAGTGCCCACAGGACTTTCTACCATAGACAGCCTTGGTGTACAGCTTTCTTGGCGGGGGCGGGGGGAGGTCCCTGAGCTGGTGGAGTCACATCTTTTTGGGTGGTACTGATTCTTAGTTTGGTGGGTAGTACGTTACCAGAAGACAGGAGTATTAGTCCATTAAACTAATTTGTCATTCATAATTGCTCACAGGAAGTGGCTAACTAATGCACACCCTTAAGGAACAGATACTACTCTCCTAATGCCACTGAAAAGGTCAGGGAGCCTATGGGAAAGGAAAGGAGGACAGAACGCTTGTTACAGGGCTGGAGCAACCCAGGAGAAGGCTAAAAATCAAGCTATGTATTTCCAGAATGAAGCATGTTGCCTATTTTATAACTATGCCTTTGGCTGGCAAAGATGGCTTTCTTTCACACCCTTCTTACTGACCCTTTGTTGGAAGCCTAAGTACCTGCAGGCACCAAAGTGAGAGCTGTTGGGTGTGATGCAGTACAGAATAGAGGGGATGGATAGAGACAAAATGTAGATGGCAGGATGGCAAAAGGTCCTCACATTATGTAGGCAATAGCAGCAACACCAACAATTCTGTATGTGACAAGTCAAATTGGTCTGCTTCCTGGAGTTGACAATCATTTCCTATCCTAATCATTCAAGTCTGCACAGAATACCACAGTAGCCTCCTACTCACCAGGGTTCCCTGCTCATAACTCTCACCCCTCCCACATGTCTTATGCACTGACAACCATTTTTTTTTAATTTCAAAAACTGTTATCTATTATCTTAGCAGCTCCTTTTGCAATATGACCCTTATTTACCTTTTCAGCCTAACCTCCTACCACTTTAACCAGCAAAAGCTATTTCTTATTCTCTGACTTTCCATAGGTTTTTATGCCCGTGTGTTTTCTCATATGTTGTTACCTTGCTGTGAAATATTTTTCTTCCCTTATTATTTGTCTGCTTCATGAAATGCAACTTCTTGTAAATGTGATTCCATCAACATACCCTGCTACACACACACACAAATGACCTCCACATTTGGACCTGGTAGAAGAACCCCAGTTGGTTATCCACACACCAACTACCCTCTGCATATGCTCAGTTACAACAATGGCATGCATAGCCAAGTTGGCTGATAGCATGATCCCATCCTCATTAAACTTCCATGCCCAGGCACATGGGAGCTGGGGTACTGGGCCTCTGCTGTTCCATATCTGATACACCTGTTGAGTCACAGTAGACAGCTGAGAGAAGCAGAATGAGCCAATGGAAAAAAATGAATAAACGAGTTTCAAAAATGCACTGTGCTCTCAGAGGCTGTTCTGGAGTCTGTCCCAAGAAATCATTGGTGGTCAGGGATTCAGTACCAGGAACAACTAACTCCAAAAAGAAGCCAATAGTTACCACAACAATAGTGGCATGAATCTCTAGAGATAAAACAACCATGGGAGTGAAAAATAAGACTTTCAGAAAAAAGGATGAATTCTTTTCCATCAAATGTGGCCTGCCTAGTAACTAGAAGACTGGCAAAAGATTGACAAATGATGTTACATGAAAGTAACAGTGAAAGACATTAACCCCATTCCACTGAAGAAACATAAAATGTCCTCTCGTCTTCTCTCTATCTATCTATCTATCTCTATCTCTATCTCTCTCTATCTCTGTTTCTCTGTCTCTGTCTCTCCACATACTCTCAAGAACTGGAAGCCAAAAACCATCCATTTGGGTTCTTCCTGCCACTAGTTAACTGTTTAACTTTGGACAAGTTATTCAATCTCCGTGACCCTGTAAAAACATTATTTTAAAAATCCTTAACATACATAAAGTCTAAGCTTTGTTCTTGCTCTAAAAGTCTATGCTTTTAAGTGCTATCCCTGTTTTCCCAGTAGCCTTCTAGATTCTTCAGTAAGAGCTCACTTGTGCTACACTGGCTAAGTGGCCTTGGAAGCCCCGGAGACTCAGACAACAGCATTTGACTGACCACAGTCCCATCAGTTCTCACCAGCCTGTTATTTTGTTTACTATAAACATAGAGACAAGGTGTTGCTTGGCATGAAAGAACAAATTTAAAAGTGACTTGCAAGTACAATAAAACTACTTCTGACTTTATGCGAAGTAAGACAGGAATCTCTTAGACAAGAATCTTCTTGGGTTCTGTACACATTGCATTTGGAGAATCATGACTAAAACAAAATCTAAACATAGAGGCTTCACCTCCAAAGCCTAGTAGAAAGCCATCTCGAGGACCCCAAACCACAGGCGCTCCTGCTGCAGGAATCACGAGTTCCAAGCCCTGTCAACCAATGAGTGCATAATTCTGGTGTCACTGCTCAGTTACTCTTCATCCAAAAGCCAAGGATGCCTCAGAGACAGAAACACACACGTAAGGCATCTATCTGCCGGCCACACACCACAGCACTGCAGCAAGATACAACTTCATCTCTGGCTTTTGGGAAAGAGTCCCTTCCTGGGAAGTCAGTGCCTGTGTGAGAACCTATGCCAAGATTTTCTACCCCACACTTATCTACACTTAAACGAAAAAGCTAGTCTAATGAGATGCTAACCACTCCAAATGGAAGCACAGCCTGCAAGGGTGGAATGTAATAGATATGGGTTGAAACACTTGTATGTGTTCTTTACATTCAAAAGTAGTGGTGGCGTTTTAGGTACGGTAACCAACAAGGTACAATAGGGGTTTCTTGTTTAAAAAAAAAAAAAAAAAAAAAAACTGTCTCAGGCCAAGAATGCTTCAGCATCCTGTGAGCAAAGTTGCTGGAAGATGGCGGCTCTCCTAGGAGCCAGAAGGAAGTCAATGGCAGGCAAGGTCGCAGGGCTTCATTTCCTCTCTGAGATGTGCTAAACAGTCTGTGAGAAGCACCTCCCAACCGATCACAGAGTCAGAGTCCAATCCCTTCTGGAAGAATGAATGAGAGGGTGATGACACGAGAAGAAATGCTTTACAGGGCATTTCTTCCTGCTGTCAGCCTGTCACATCAGTGTCTGACAGTGTCACTCCAAACAGAAAAGCTTTGGGGCCCAATAAATGCCAAGAAAATGGCAGCCAATGGGCAGGGCAATCGCCAGCCTCCTCTTGTTAATGTATGCAGCGGATGTGGCATTTCTGACAATATTGCTTCTGCCTCACTTGCCATTTAATGTTAAGAGGCTTCTAGAGTCTACTGCATTTAAAGAATAATGACTGTTTTCAGGGTAAATGCTCTGTTAAATAACCCTGGATTATTGTGTCGTGTTATTACATTTATAAAATGGCATTTCAAAAAATAATAATTGTTTTAGAGTTAATTGATGTTTTTAACCATCAGTGTGTGGAGAATTTTTATTCAGCAGACAGGGTGTGAGCAAGGGAAAAAGAGATTTCCATCGGGAGAGTAGGCACTAAAAATAGAAAGCATTCCTGCCTGGGCAATCCTGGTACCGAAGGCCCTCCTTCTCTGAGTCCTGCGTTCAGTAAATTCTTTTCATTACAATTAAAGCCACCACAGGACAAACGTACACCTCATCTGCACTCTCGTGTGAAGTCTGCAGGTGAGCGAGGAGACCAGCAGTAAGACAAGGGTGCCGGGGGCCTTGGCAGTGATTTCCTGGCCATCTTGTCTCACGTGATAGGCCTGGCTACCAAGCAGCCTGAAGCAGTGGCAGGGACCTGCAGCTCTGTAAAGCGGTGACTTTTCAGATGTGAAGTTAATTACACGGCCGGCCGAGAGTCTCAGAATCTCACAATGCCAGAGGCAGAGTTGAATGCAGAGATATTATGGACTAAAACTTGGAAATTCCAAAATCTCCACATTGGGAGGGTGCAAAATCCTTGTGTGTAGTCCTGAACCACACCCCTGGTGTGGTGGGGATGATGTCACTATCTTTTTTCATCAAAATCTTCTATCATTCTCCTCTAGCACACCTGCAGGGAGTCTCCCCTTAGGTAAAAGATGACATCCTCATCACGTGACTTCTTCTCACAAGTATTTCTGGGAAGTAGGAATTGAGTTTTGTCTTCTAATAGTTTACATCTACATATGTACACACAGAGAACACAAAGCTCATTTTCATACTGATGGAGCTTAATAATGCAGAACCTAAGTCTTTGTGTTTGTTCTTCACTGCTATTTCCTCATATATTCTATCATCCAAGGTCTTCAAACAAACCCTCAGGACTACTGTAGCTTCATGACAATGAGTATATAATAGTATTGAGCAGAAGACTCAAGTGAAATTGAGGGAAAACCAAGTTGCTGGAACATAAATGTAGAAAGAATGAAGGTGATCATTTAGTGCAAATCTCTTATTTTAAAAGTGAGATTGAAACCAAGAACATTAAGCAACCATGCAACATCCACATCTATGTACTAGAGCTGCAGTGGAAATCCCATCCTCTACATGCAAACCATAATCATTTTTCCCTCACTCTGTTGGACAATGGGCAGGGTCAACTTTGGTGAAGAATTACAAGGGAACATGACTACCTCAAAAACTAAAAGTCAAACCACTACAGCAATAAATATATGCCTCAGTTTCTCTGACTGCCAAATAACCAACTATGTGACCCACCAGTTCTGTGAAACAGAATGGCCTCACCACAGTCCCCTCACAGTGCAGAAAGAGGCGTGGCAAGAGGACACTGGAATTTATGACTTCCCAATCAAAATACAGTTCACAAGATGTCCTGCTTTTACACACATTCATCCAGACATCCTTGAGCAGAGGTTCCCTGATCATTTAGTCATTCTGCTAAGAGTAAATGAACTGACACAATATGCAAAAGAAAATCAGACTCAGCAACAAGTGGCTACCTCCTGACAGCAAAGGCAGCTAGTCAAGTGATTCTCCAGTCATACACTGTGCTATGAGTCCTGGTGCCACACACACACACACACACACACACACACACACACACATTGGTTGGACCCTCACCTCTGTCTTTACCCTCCCTGGCTTCTTTAGTTCCAGACACATTCAAATGGTGCAACAGGACCCAAAGACAGTCTGTAGAAAGTCTTTCTCTTTCTCTACTTAGGGCCTAAAACTGACAAAGTAAAAAAATTTACCTCTATTTAAATAAAACATAGATTATTAGACCTGTGAGCAGAGAATTCCAGAAACTGGAATGGCTCTCCCTCTCACCCAGCATTACAAAGTACCACAGATTCAGAATGTACAGAGCTGAGGTATCTGATGAGTTTTCCCTTTGTTCCTGTTCAGGACACAGTAAATGGAGGACACTGAGCTTAATCACCCTTCAATTTGGAACTGACTGAGATGTACCAATTAGATCCTGGGTATTAGTCTTTGAGAACCACTAGGACTCCTGAAATCTTCAGCACTCTGACAGCACCATGGAATGGCATCAGATTATTTTTATGTGTACAAGAAAAGCTTCCAAAAATCCAATAAGGAAAAAAACAGAAAACAACTAAGACTGCAGAGCTCTCAGATGAAATATTAAAATTCTGACCTTCTGTTTCATAAAGTTAGAAATTCTGATGATAAAAGTAATAAAAAAAATATTTATATCACAGAGTAAGCTGTGAACTCAGTAGGTGACCAATATTCAGTACTTTTAGAGATAAAACTGTTATATTTGAAACAATATACATAAGTCACCAGAATATAATCAACTCCATCTCCCCTCTTAGGTGTGAGATCAAAAAAACATGATTAATAATTAATTTCATCATCAAGATCATAATTAATGTCATTGCTTAAAAATGTGTATTTTCTTGAAAAACTTTATAAAAACAAGTTAAACATTTACAAACCTACAATCTACATTCTTTTAAAGAAAATAAACCACTAAAATGGATTAGAAAAATATCATTTCAAAGACAATGAACTGGATGCAGATATTTTCTAGATATGGCCAAGAAAAAGGGTCTCATTTTCACACTTTAAATCCACATAATATGACTGGATTGTACAAAATCAATGACAGCAATACATTTTCACCATCATCTTGTCCACAGTGCCTGCCAGTCTCTACCACCTCCTTCTCTTTTTTTCCCTTGTTGCTTACTCTCTTTCCCTCTCCTTTTCATTTATTTCAATAACTGCTGGTGTGTTTAACATTCTTAAGTCAGATATATTTGAATCAATCTGGGAGACCACTGGGAGAGATGAAGGGAAGAAAAACGGAAAAACAAAAGGGGTGTGCTAAATGGTCTTAAGGATACATACTTCCCAAGTATTCGAACCTGCACCAGACCAGTGTGGGCAACCCCATGACAGTTTTCAAAACACACATCTTTCTTGATGCACACCAACCATTCTCAAGCTTAGGCTTTTAGCATCTCTTGAATCAACTATCTAAAATAGCATCCTAACTGGGGTTGTTTATTGTTTTCATTTTTGACTCTCATTTCAGCCTACACTGCTCCATCTTCCATATACTGCTGCCAGGATGATCTGTTAACACTCCATGCCTTTGCTTAAACCTTTCAGGGCTCCCCAAGGATAAAAATCCATGCCAGATCTTTCACAGCAGCCTTCCAGAAACAAGTGAACAAATTAGCAGACAACTTTCACCCTACAGACATATATGACAGAGTCTACTGATGCTTTCATATTTATAATCTTACATGATCTTTAGACTAATTCTTTACATGAAACATCGATGCAGTAAGAGTTGCTTAAAAATACAATGTGGGGAAAATTAAGTGCAAATTGGCAAATATTTTACTTATTAACATAATCCCCATTTTTCCTATTTTCTCCTTTATTTTTATTGTGTTACATAAACAAAACACAGAGTGCCATAACTGCACTGATTGAAATTGATACATGACAACATTTTAAAATTTTATGTATTTGCAGTAGCAAAAGTAACTTAAAATCGATGGTTTGGAGAGAAATTACTCAGGAAATCTTAATGACTTATTATAGTAAAAACACTTAAAAGAACGCATGCATTAATGGAAGACGATTACTGGAAAGTTAAATTTATTATTCAGGAAATCAATTAACTAGTATTTAATTACTTAATATTATGATCCGTTAGTAAACACTGACACACTTTGCTTACAAATATCATTTTTGATTATGGTTCATCAGGAAACAAAATGACTAATACGATGTCACAAAGTGATTGGATGCATTTCACATCCCCTTTTCTGTGTTTCTCTGATTTATTATTGCATAAACCTAGAGACCATTAAAGCAGAAACACGCACTGAGGCTTCCGGTCCTCCTGCTCTGTGAGGCAGACTCAGACTCCAGCAGCACTCCAGGTCACTTGGGATGCATGGCTCCCTCATTGCAGCCCTGGCACCAGAATCCAAAGCTCCTATTTCCAGAGCAGCCCCTCTTCTGACCATATCTCTTCTTGAAATAACACATACATCAGAGGGGAAGCCAAAGGGCATGTACCCTCTTTCTTTTTCTTTTTACCAACTATAAAACCCACCTTAGCTTCAGAAAGTCATGCCCCAAAGTCATGGGCTAAACTCCCCAAGAGCAGGTAAGCCACCTAAACAAGCCAGGTTTCTGTCCCCCCTTCCCCACCTCTGTGTCTGCCACAGTTCACTAGGCATCCTTTTGACTCATTTTCCAGTGTTTTCTGCGTTGCTATTGGCATAACATCCTATCAGGGCAGTTAATTACATCCACTTGGAGTGTGAAGGACAACTTGATTGTCTCAAAGAGCCAGGGGCCATATAATCCATCTCGCTGCTCCCACAAGACAAGCTCCCAATTGTCTCTGCTGCAAGTTGCAGGGAGGACTGACCCCTGTCAACCTGCTGGAACCAGTCTCCTGCCACAAATTGGGAAGTCATAAAAGTATTGCTTGTGCGTGGCTCTCCATGGGCAAGGAAGAGGGCTGGTGAGCCTCTGTTCTAATCCACTGCTGAGACTCTTCTGTATCTCTCCAACACCCAGTGTCCTCTCATGTATAAGCTAATGTCTTTTCATCTGTTCCAAACTCAGCAAAATCTAGAAGTGGGTAAGGCTGCAAGTCTAATTACGCATCCTGGTTATTTTTTGAATTCTTCAGAAACAGGAATGACTAGTATGGCTGTTTATCTGTGATATGGCTAACCATTTGAAATCGTAACTTTCCTGTTCCAGCATAACGTTTATGCAGTTGTTCAGACTTACCAAGTACTGCCCAATGTCTTGCTTCTGTATGTGAAAGAACCACCATAGAACAGAATGGCTACAGATGATGGACACAGGGCCTTTATCCCTTTGTGCTTGATCTTTGAATCGTGGAGCAGGCTGAGCACCAGAGAACTAACAGAAGTATGTCACTGTTGCTGAAGGCAGTTCCCAATCTGGTCGCAGTCACATGGAGGTGGTCCAATGGGCTTTACCTAGGCAAGGCGCCTAGCAGGACCAGGATGTCAAACTGTTCATGGCTCGGCTGAGTCCTGTACAAACCCACAGCAGTCAGCGAGGCACCAGCAAAGTAGGCACCGGGATGAGGACTCTGCATGTATGCAGCACTCCCAGGAGCCAACTGAGAATGGGCTGCATTTTGTGAATGATATCACATCACCCTCTGGGGTCTGACCACCATGGGGCCCTTGCACACTCTCTGTTCTCCTCTTGCTGTTACTGATGCTGTTTCCCTTTTCTTTCTACAAAACACTTTAGAAACTACATCGATGCAGTATACTTGGGATTCCTACCACAGGGAATTTTAGCACACAGGAACTCTGCCTTGTGTTCCCCTTCTAGCAGTTCTTTTCCTGCGTGTCAACCACAAACCCTACCTACCCATGTGCAAATGCTGTATGTGTGAATGTGTGCACGCACACGTTAGTGTTTTAAGCATGTCATATGAAACTTATACACATAGTAATGTTTTAAATATCACATACACAAATACCAATATTTCAAACATGCCACACATGACTGAAACAATGTGCTTTTCACCTTCCAGTGAGTTGTGTACCCTTCTGATGCCAGTAAGTCTCACAACACCTCATTGTTCACAACAGCTGCGAAGCATGGCACAGACAGGTTAACAAGACTCCTGGCTGTGTCACCACAAAGATAGCTTCCACATGTTTCCTGAGCACCGCTCTCTGCAGGCTGCATCACTAAGAGTATGTCCCAAGAATTTTTCTAATGATTTAAGTCACCACTTAAATCTGTAAGCTTTACAGATATAGACAATTGCCTTTTTATAAGATTCACACATTAATATTCTCACCAACAGTGTCCAAAAATTACTTTTTCCTTAAATCCTCACTGAAATAAACTGTTATTTTTTAATAGGTTTTGAAAGGTGATTTGTGCTTCATATTTTAATTTCCCTGATCACTCATGAGGTTCAGCATCTTTCCAAATATTTATTCACTATTTTATTTCAGTGAATTGCTGATTTGCATCCTTTGTCTAAGTTTTATGGTGTGATTTATCCTTTTGCTGGTGATTTGTAGCTAGTCTCTACACAATCTAGATATTAATGCTATAAATACTGTTAATCATTTCTTGCAGTCTACCACTTGCCTTTTAAATGTTTATGTTATCTTTTTCTGTTTAGCTCTTTCACATTTAATAAGGCCCATCTATCTATATATCAACCTTTCCTTCACAGGTTTTAGATTTTTCATTTTAATTAGAAAATGTTTCCCCACTTTCAAGATTATGTAAGTCTGTGTGCATGTGCCTGTAAAACTACTTTTCTGATGCCGTCAGAGTTGTATATTTATAGTGATATTCAGGTTTCTGAACCATCTGCCACTGTGTCTTTGGTTTTTGAATTTTCTTTGAGTCTGGAGATCAAACCCAGAGCTTCCTGCATGGTAAGCAGGTGTCTACCACTAAGCTACACCCCCAAACGTGTGCCATTTATTTTCCACTGTAGTATGAGACATAGTTTTACTAACTTCTAATTGAGAGTAACACATGATATATGTGACTTTATAAGCTTTATACTACACCTTGGAAATAGGACACAATAAGTAGGTAATTAAAAGTCACCTTTACAATGCCATTATTGTCTAGAGAGATAGTCCCTTATCAGGAGTTTGTGCCCACAGCCTTGAGCCTCTTCTCCACTGGGCTTTAGCCTTCCACTGTAGCCAACTCATGCTAAGTAATACCAGCGTGAAATGTGAAAACTTGAGGTGCATCCTGTGCAGGCAGGAACGTCACCGAATTTCTGTGTGGTTATCAAAAGGAGAAAATAAAACTCAGTTCCTAAACTTTAACACACAACTTAAGTATCCAAGACAATAGGCTGGAAAATAAACCAGAATAAAAGGCAATGCCTATAAGGATATAAAAAACTGTACAAATAAGTATATGGTGTATTTCAATTTGGGAGAGCTCAAAAAAAGTAATGGACTGTTAAAGCGTAAATTAGTAGAAGAGGAGGAAGATACTTGGTGCGAAGGTTAAAGTAAAGAGAATCCATGGGAGACTCTCTGAGTCTCGGTAAAGCACATTTGGGTGGTGAAAGCTGAAAGAGAAGAGTTGTGGTGTGCCCTAACTTGCTTCCTCCTTTCATGAAAGTGTCTACAGAGCTCACTGTTGTAAGTTAGTGCACTGTGATTAGCAAGACAAACTACAGACCAGACCTTTCTACTAGGAGGAAGCTAAACTCAACTATGGCAGCACCATTCTCATTCTGATTTTGCTGTAAATTGTGGGGTAACTTCACACCAGGGCCCAGAGCTTGTTTTGCTGCTGTTGGACCCTGGAGATGAGCTCCCCAGAGCATAGAGAATGCACGGCTCCCAGTAATCAAGCCCAAGCTACCATGACTAATCCATCATCTGTGGCCAGCGAGGCTGGTTCCTAAGTGTCGATGTGAAGTTAATTAGACAAATATTGTACGCTCAAGTCCAATTGATTATTAAGACACCATAACGAGGATTTAACGCCACAGCATGTATTGGAAATGCTGCCTTATACCTTGCACGTGCCTGTTCACCCTCGGAATCTGACATCAACATTTAGCATTCGACAGCAGCTCTGGCCTGTTTTTATCATTGTTGATTTAATAAGACAGTTATTGTTCTCTCTGTGAATTAATCATCTATCAATTAAAGTTGAAGACTGGTATCAGGCTTAGATTCCCTTGGTTAACTGTTGGGTAGTTAGCAAGTTTTTCTATTATCTTGACTTGCTAAATATTACCAGTGCTGGAGTCTTCCAGGCACTCAAGGAATCCTGGGCACAGACAGCACTGACCTTACAACTGATGGAGCTCCATGGCAGAGGATTCTTCCTCGGAACTGAGGAAAGGAATACTCAATGGTGTTCTGAAATAAGTAGTTTCCTCTAACGAAAATCTAAATTACAAGCTGTAGATTTTCAGGTTGCCATGGTGCCTGAGACTAGATTAGCTGTGATAACCCTTTTCGGGAATCTGAATAAAGAGCCACTATTCTGACTGGGCACCAGCCTAATTTCCTTATCGGAAACTGGAACAATGACTTATGTTCATCAATCCCTGTCATCTCTGTGGGTTAGGTTTTCTGCAGTGGTGATGGTGGTGATGGTGATGGTGGTGATGGTGATTGTTACGGTGATGAAGATGATGGTAGCAGGAGTGGTGTTGGTGGTGATGTCATTGGGAATGATGGTGCTGGTGAGGCTAGTGAAGGTTATGGTGGTAATGGTGATGGTGATGGTGTTAATGGTGGTGTTGATGGTGGTAGCTGTTATGGTGGTAATTGTGGTGATGGTAGCAATGGTGGTGATGGTGATGGCAGCAGTGGTGGTGGTACAATAGTGATGGTTATGGTGGCAACAGTGAGCATGGTGATGGTGATGATGGGATGGTGGTGATGTTGATAGTAGTGACAGCGTTAATGGTGGTGTTAGTGTTGGTGGTGGTGGTGGTGGTAGTAGTTGTGGCAGTGGTGGTGAATGTAAATTCAAGACACTCCTTGGATCACTCCATTCCTGTATGAGTGGCCACATTTTTTTCTTTCTTGTTTTGATGTTTTCCTATTTTATGATTAGGGTTAGTTCTATGTCACTGGTCCTGAAAATTATCTTACAATAAGGTAAAAGCTCAATATAATCTTTAATTTACTAACTTAATTAAATGGATAAAATCTGCTTTTACCTCTCTTCTAATGCTATTTTTAACATTCACATATTAGAATGTTTTGCACTGTATTTATTGAGGAATAACATTCATTAAGTAAAGTGAACATTAAGGTCACTGATCTCAAGAATACAGCTCAATGATTTTTTCACACATATACACACTTGTCAGATACACCCAGATCAAAATAGAGAACATTCCCACCATACTACAAGTTTTCCCCGTGCCTCTCTCTAGGCACTGCCCCATAAGCCCTGTGGTAACGTTATGGATGTCTATCATCATTGATTTGTTTTTCCTGTTCTTGAGCTTTATGAAATCAGAATTATATAAAGCATACACTTTACTGCCTGAAAAACATTCATTTTTAAAAGTAAAAATAAGACTATCAAGTCAGGGTGTCTTAGATTAATTTTTTAAATACAGTTAACCTCACTTTACAATATGTCCAACAATCTAATTCTTTTTCCTAATATATTTAGTTGAAATTTTTAGTCATTATTATCTCCTAAGAACCTAAACATTCTTAGTTAGGGTCTCCCAATCATCACCAATCTTTTTTTTTTAAAGCAAAACAAAAAAGATAGAAATGATACAGAATTTCAGAAAAATAGTAGGAAATTAACACTACTTAGTATATTGAATATTGTTATCTTAGAAGTAGTTGTTCAGGTGACAAGATCTAGGCATTAAAAAAATGATCAAACACAATAAGGATCATCACCAATCTTGTAAGTAGACTCCAGTGAGAACACTTAGAGGACAAAGGCTATAGAGCTATCTGTTTGGCATGTTCCTTCCAAACTTAGACTTGGAAACATAAAATACCAGAGATAGAAAGAAAAGCATATGTTGTCGCCCTTGTCATCATAATGATCTCATGAAGCAGGATGCTGGGAACAGGAAGCACAGCAACGAAACATTATCCTTGGACATTGTTGTGTATAATCCAATTAGCTACAGGGGGAAAATTCAGACTAGATTAGAACTAGTAGCTAACTAGACTTCAGTGAGATGTATGATGCACAGAGCTCAGTACACGTGACTATGCCAACATTCAATACACTGGCAGGTCTCAGAGACCAAACTCAGAGGTACAACAGTGCCTGGGAGTGGAAGCAGGAAGTAGGGACTTGGTTCGAAAGCCCTGATGCTGGATTTAATCACAGGTTTGTGTCTCTAGTAAGAAACTAGCAAGAAAAAAACAAATGTCTTAACTTTAAAAGCTTGCAATAGTCTAGGCAGGCTACCAGGACACCGATCAGCAAGGAAAGGACAGATTCTAAGGGAGTGATGTCAAAATGTGACCCCTGCACATGCAGCTCCCTCAGTCCCAGGAAATGTACTAGAAATGCAAATTCTCCAACCTCTTCCCAGATGTACTACGTCAAAAACTCTGGGTTGAAGTGCAGAAATCAGTTTTAGCAGCACTCCTGGATCACCCTGATACAGGGTGATGCCTGCTAAGTGTTTCGAAGTAGAGCACTAAGTAAAGCCCGCCCTCAGAAACTAGAACCAACGTCAAAGTTGGGCCAGAACAGCGAAAAGCTGTGCTGGCTCCAGGGTGAGAGGTTGCAGGGTTCTTAGACTCTGCGGCACAAGAAATGTTCCTGGGCCTGGGGACACTGCCTGGACAGAGCAGCAGAATCAGAGACAGCTTAGCCCTACACCTGCACCTTTCCAGAGAAGCTGAGCTCTTCCACGATGTATTGAACAGTTTGCCTTCATCTCCCCCACCTCAAAATAGCTTTTTAAAGACAGAAGCTAGCCCCGTTATCCATTCACCATGCCTAACAAAATGCCTGAACCATGACAGGAGCTCAAAAGAGGTTTGTGGAATGAAGGAGAAAATGCACGAGTAAGTAAAAGAATGAATAAATAAAAAAGAAGTTAAAAGTAGGGCATATATATTGAATGAGTCCATGCACACGAAATATCCAGAATAAGCATGTTCATTATGCACAGTAAGTGCCTGCTAAAGGCTAGTGAAAGGGGGCTGCAGGATGCCTGCCGGTGGATAAAGAGACACAGGGAAGGGTGAAAACACCTTGCGATACTGACTGGCAATGGTTCCACAGCCTTCTGACTATACTAAAGTGCACTGAATTTAAAGGGTGAGATTTATGGTATGTGAATTATACCTCAATAAAAAAAATAATGTTTTTAAAAAGCAGAATGTGTGAATATCAAACAAGACATCTTAGAAGACACATTCCATAGGCCAATAGCTATGTTGGGGAGACATCGGAAGTTGCACAGAAAGACACTAAACAGAACAAAATTGCAAATACAACAGACTCTGCCCCCTGCTCCTGCAGCTTTCACTGTGTCAGTGGGCAAGGGTACTCAGGCTCCCAGCTGGTCTGCGGTAAGCTGCACCAGAAGCACTTGTGTATTGAAGCAGATGTTCCCCAAGGTGGGTATCCTATGGGCAGCAAAGGAAAGTACCCAGGCCTGAGGATGTCACCAGGAAAACAGAGTCTAGGACTGCTTCCTGCTTCTCCTTCTTCCCTGTCACCTGAATAAAATGACCTCTCCCAAATCAGTATAGGAATTTTTTGAAGATCACCAGGACTAACTCCTGGAGAGATGCATGGTTCCCTTTTCTAAAACATAGGACTAAAAATGTTTGGGGTCTGCAGGAGACAGCAAAAGGGTGTGGGAAGGAGAGTACGGCCTAAGAAAGAATGCCGGGCCCTCCTTGCACTCTCCGGTCAGTGGAGAAAGATGAGGAGGGTCGGCCTAGCCTGGTGGCTCCACCGTGGAGGGAGCAGAGGTGGCTGAGTACAGACAGTAGCCACTGCCCAAGACAAGAGCTACAGCCAGCTCTCGGGCTTTTTATAGCCCTCCTTGTTATTACCAACTATTTCTTTTTATGCTACTGCCAAAATGCCACCATTAATCTTTCACACTCCCTGAAGGCAAAACACGGGTAATTGGATTTATCTGGTTTTAGAATTTGTTAGGTTCCGTTACAAAATAAATAAATAAGTGACCTCGAAAGCGAGGGGCCTCTCCCGGGCTCCATGCTGCGGAATCAGGGCCTGCGCAGCCCCGGCTCATCAATCTTGGCTATCTCCTCCCGGCACCTTTCGCTCCTGTCCTGCAGCCAGTCCCTGCCTCGCCCAGCCTGATTTAGGAAGTGTGACTCCCTCCCTCTCTGCGCCCAAGCCGCCTTCTGAACTGCACCACGCTCCCAGTGCTTCTCCTCCACTCCAGCAGTGTGCTCCTTCCCTCACTTTGCTTTTACCCCCCAAACCCCCACCCTGCACTGACTGTTCTCTAGGAGGCTGTTTGAAGTATCCCTTCAATAGCATGGAGACTTCCTGTTTCACATCTTCTTGCTACCTTGGACAGTTTTTCCTTTTTTTAAAACACATGATTCAGACAAAGTGATCATATGGAACAATCTGGGTCATACGAAGTTTTCCTCTTCAGCAGGGTCAGATGACCACAGAGACAAATTAAACAGGTATTCTTCAGCTTGTCCCTCTGACCCACCAGTACTGGATCCTATAGGGACCCAAGGGACCTGCTAGGTGCAGCCTCTGGAAATTCTGACCACCTCCCTCTCCAGTAACCTGGAAATCATGTTGGAGGCAGGGAGATTTACTCAGGCCAAGGAGCCAGTCTACACACAGAGCAGCAGTCAACCACCACGACTTACCAATAGAGCCTGTCTTCCATTATAGGGCCTGAAAATGCCAGAATTTCTCTTACCAGGCCAACTTTCCCAACTAAACATGTAAGGTGACCCTGGGCCAATGATACCACAGGGAGACAGCCTGAGAAAACCTTTTAGAGATTATTTTAAAACCAGATACCTGCAAGCTCTTAATGACTGCTTGGACTGTGTTGTATGAAAATGTGATGCTCGTAGCTGCTGCAGGTATCCTGTGGCCGTAAAAGGCAAGATCTCAACAGTTAAGTCGATGGAGACCAGCCATGGAGCTGCCTCTCTCCGGCACCACAGACTGTAAGTATTACCATTAACTACACCTTCACTAATATCACACTTTACTACTTGTTCTATCCACCATACAGTGGCTTTCCCCTAGCCATGGCTTGATTGGATCCAGAGTAGATATCCAGCTCAAGCTGTGAAGTCAAGTTTTATCTTCTGGACATTTGCAAACAGAACAGAGGAATACTCCCTCAAGCTCAGAAGACATAGGATGGCCATCTCCTGTGTGTGGATGCAGAAACATCAAGGACAAGGAAACACATATACAGGGAAACAAGAGAAACAGGTGACCCCTGGACCACAGGGACACAGGCATATGACTGAGTGGCTGTTTACATTCTTAAAATATCTACTCCCAGATTCCTTTCCTTTCAGAAGCCAAAGTTCTCTTCTTGCCTGAGATCCACGTTCTGTACATCATAACCAACTTCTTTACTGAGGTAGTTTGAGTGAGTTCTGGTAAATTTTAGTAAAAAGCCAAAAAAGTATGCCATACTCAAGGCTAGATCCTCAGAAGTAAATGAGATATTTCCCTGCTCCACCCCTGGGACACTGTCTTATGAATGGGAGATGAATGAGCAGATTCTGTTGAAGAACTTGAGATATTACACAGCAAGAAGAGGCAGAGACCTGCTGAAGTACGACAAAAGACCATCATGCACTGGTGAATAGGAATAACTATGCTCAAACGCAGTATTTCCGCCACAGAGTTTCACAGTGTGAGAATCCTATCTATGGGTGTGCTATAGGAAGTATTGCATTCTGTACATGTGGACTGGGCACAGAAATCTGTCCTCTACAAAATCTTCTGAGTCATTATGGTGCCCAACCAGACCTGGGAAAAAGCTCAGAAACTCTTGAGACAAAGGTGACCAAGGAAAATCAGAAAAGATAAACAAAGGATTAACATTTGAGAGATATGAAAGATGAGCAGACTTTGCACATATAGACATAGGTTGGGAAATAATTTTCAGAAGAAGAAGAAGCAAATTTCAAGTCATTACACAAATAACATAACTTATGCTGGTTACTATTCCCACCTTTCTTGTGGTCACAAAAGTATACATGTTCAATTGTGCATACTGACGCAGCTGCAAAGATAAGGAGAAAGAGACCACTGCCAGCGTGTACTATATAGCATCACAGGAGGTACTTGAGACAACTAAATTGAAATCCTATTCTTATTCCTCAAGAAACTAACATTTAACATCCTCTTTTTAAAAATCATGCATATGTATGCACATATGTGAGTGTGCTTGTGTGTGTATTTGTGTGTTAGAGATAGAGAAACTAACAATAAACAAGAAATCTGATTGCAGGTATAGTCAGCTACACTTGCAAATGTTGCAGGACAGAGCAGGAAGTAGTAAAGTCAGACCTGGGTTGAGTTAGTGAAAGCTGCCTGTGTTACCTGATACATAACCCTGTTCTTTGGAGAACTTTCAATATTTCATGCAAGGCAGATCTACCGAGGACAAATCCCTTCAATCTCTGCTTGGCTAAGAATTCTCTATCTAGGTTGCCGATTCTTTATTGTAAGGTTTTAAATATTTCACCTCACTTTCACCTTGCTTGTATAGTTTCTGAAGAGAAGTCCAATGTAAATCGTACTCCTGGACCCTCCACTGGGGAGGCAATTTTACTCTGGCTTCTTCCCAAAGTTTTCCTTCCCCCTTTCCAACTGAACTTTTTCAGTGTGAATATAGTATGTCTAAGTAAAGATTTTTTCTGTGTGTATCCTTCTCAGTGTTTTCTGAGATTCCTGGCCCTGTGATTTGGTGCCTGACATTAATCTTGAGATTCTTTTAGTCACTGATGTTACAAATATTTTTTCGGTTCCTTTCTGTCTTCTATTTCTGGTATTCACATTATACATATGTTATACCTTTTGAAATTGACCCACGGCTCCTGGATTTCCTGTTCTTTTTGGCCTGCTTCCTCTCTGCACTTTCCACTCTGGAAAGTTTCAATCAGTAGGTCTTCAAGTTTATTAATTTTTTCTCAGCTATGCTCAGTTGAAAAATGAGTCTATAAAAGACATCCTTTATTTCTGTAAATCTTTTTTCAATTTCTAGCTTTTCATTTTAATGCTTTCTTAAATTTTCCATTACTCTGCTTACATTACCCCTGTGTTCTTGGATGCGATCTGCTTTTTCTGTGAGTGTCCTTAGCATATTAATCATAGTTGTTTTAAATCCTCGGTCTGATAATTCCAGTATCTCTGTACATCCAAGTTTTGCTCTATCACTTCAAACTATGCTTCCTGCCTGAGGGTAGTGGAGCTAAGAGTTTTATATCTTCCAGCAGGGTAAAACAAAATACTTTCTGATAAAATACTTTATGCTGAGGGCAATGTTTTACTAAAGAAAACAGATTTTTACCTATTTATCGTCCAGCAGATTAAGTGTTTCTGTTCTAACATTTAGATCGTAGTTTAGTTTAGTTTAGTTTAGTACACAGTGAGATATCTTGGAAGCAGCCTATATGACCATCAACAGATGAATGAATAAAGAAAATGTGGGATTTATATACAATTTATATACTCTGCTATAGAGAAGGATAAACTTGAGGCATTTGTAGGTAAGTGCATGTACCTTGAGAACATAATGTTAAGTGAAATGAATCTGATACACAAGCCTAAATATTGCATGGTATCTCTAGTATGAGAAATCCAAATATAAATAAAGAGCAAGATAAACAGTAAATAATAGGAATTAGGGAGATCTTTTTCAAATGGGAAAAGGAACTAGAAATGGAGGGAGGGGAGAGAGAAGGAAGGGAAAAAGAATTTTAAAAAGAAAGAAAAATGAAAATACAGTTTTTTCAAATGGGTAGGAGAACAAAAGTTAGAAGGAGCAAGAAGGGATGGAAGGGGAAGGGAACAAAAAATAATTAAGATGTTTCATGTACATGGACAGACACTTCATAATAAATGTAATCAGGATGTACTGCAAACATGTACTAAGGAAAAAAAAAAAAAGAAAGAAAGAAAACCGAATCCTTTGGATATATTTCAAAATGATTGCCTTGCTCTTGCTGAATATCTCACATTCAACCTGGATCCTGTTGAAGTTTCTGGAGATAAAATTCACAAATGTTCAGGGGGCCCTCAAACTCAGTCTCTGAAGTTTGTTTGTCTCAAGTTAGTCCATATCAGTTAATTGCCTTTTTTGCTCTTTTTAGATTTATTATAGAGATTAATGTGTTTCATCTGGGCATATCTGTACCTGCAGAAAACATAATTCGATTATTTTCAGCCGCAATCACTCCCTATTTTTAACTTCCTCTAGTTTCACATTTTGGGATGATTCCATGCATATATTTGCTTATATCTGTTCTCCCATTCCCTAACCTTAAACCACCTCACTCCCTTCCCTTCCCTTTGAAGTGTCCTAGAAGAATCTCATTCCAGGAATGGTTTCTGAGTGTCTTCTGCTTATAATAAACCAGGATTTTCTGTATCTGCCTGTGTCCAGTCTCCACAAGTGTGGATTGTCCTATGACCTCAATTTTCTACCATATCTAAAGTGAGTGATTTTCAATTTGTTGAGAACTTTTTCTTGAGTGAGAATGGGAGTGACAGTGTCCAAGGCCTGCACCTGTCAGACCAGGTAGCAGAAGACTCTGCCCATGCCTCCCTGTCGTTCCTTACACTTGTTCTCCTGTTGGCTCTGTTCCCAGCCCTCTTTCCTGCTCCTAGAACATGCTGAACACACTTTCAGCCCTTGCTATTTCCTGTTCCTGGATAATCTCACCAGGTATTTGTACAGTTCACTTTTTCACTTTCATCAGGTTTCTGCTCAGATCTCACCTCATCAGACAGGCAGATCCTGGACACCAGAGTAAGAACAAGCACACCAGTTCTGTTGACATGTCGATTCCACTCTATCAATATTGTGAGAAATCATCACTTTATAAATATGATAGTACACTTTAACATAATTATCTTGTTTATGAACTGTCTTATGTCCTGTTCTGTAGCTCTATGATGTCAGAGGTGTGTGGTCTGTTTTGATCCCCATTGTAATGCCAGCTCCTATGTGACTCCCCAGCATACAGTAGCTAATACATACTTGCTGAATGAATGAATGGATAAACACATCAATCTCTCAGAGTCTATAAGACCTATGAATAATCAATTGTGAAGAATACCTAAACATGTAACACCACTACTTTTACAATGATATACTACTTCATATTCACTAAATGATTAAAATTAAAACTTAAGAAAACTGACAACCCCAAATACTGGTGAAGTTGTGGAGTAGGTAGAGTTCTCATAAATTACAAGTAGGTGAATAAATTGGTACGATAACTTTAGAAATTGTTCTGACAGCTTTCTAAAGAATTTAACATATACTTATACATAGTAACTCAATAGTTCTACTCCTAGAGAAATGTTTCCTTTTCTCTTTCTTCCTCCCTCCTTCCTTCCTTCCTTCCTTCCTTCCTTCCTTCCTTCCTTCCTTCTTTCCTTTCTATTTGCTTGAGGTGGTCTTACTTTGTAGTTCGGGTTGGCCTTGAACTTGTTAATAGTAGGACTGAACTTGCTATGTAGTTCAGGCTGGTTTTAAACTCAATCTTTTTGCCTCAGCTCCCTGAGTTCTAGGATTATAGGCAAGCTCCACTGTATACAGGTTTCTGAGTCATTTCTCAAGAAAAATAGAACAGATATTTTCATGAAGATATATAATTAAAAATTCACTGTGCTGTTACTTGTGATAGCCAAAAAAGGAAATAATCAGAATGCCCATCATCAGTAGGTGAATAAATATAAATGTGGGTGTCTATCTAACCAGTGGTGTGCTACTGAACAATCCAAGGAGGATGAACTATAGGCAATAACATGTGAATCTCAAACACATTATGCTGAAAAAAAGAAGTCAGATATAAAAGAGCACTGTATAATAGAGCATCCTCCCATTTATATGTAATTCTTAAACAGACCAAATTAATTTAGGGTGTCATAAAAGAACAATGTCTATCTAAGACCTGATAACTGATGTCATATGGTCATGAGACAAATGTCAGCAAGATGTGAAACTAGGAAACTCCAACTCCTCATCTCATCCATAGAAATGTTTGACAAACAAGGAGAAACTGACTGGAATAACATTGTAGGGCATCTGGGAGATAGTCAAAGATTTACAGAAACCAAGCAAATGCCAATTTTAAAAAGCACCACTTTGGGCTACAACACAAGCGCAAGGCCAACCTGAGCTACACAGTGCGACCCTGCCTCAAAAAACCAGGGCTAGGAGCTTGGCTCAGTGACTTAAGCGCCTGACAGGTGCGAGGTTGTGAGTTTAATCCCTGGTGCCGCAAAAAACAAACAAACAAACAAAAAGCACCACTTAAAATCATAACAAATTGCATGATGTCTTCATGCACCCTTGCCTCTGATACAGAACACTGAAGCATGGGAGAAGCAGCAGCCTAGACCTCCATCCTTTCCACAAAATGAACAGAGCAGGAAGGACAGCACTATGTGGTAACACTTGACCTGTCGCAAGCCACCTGAGATATTCACCTCTGTGCTGTCTGTACACTGGCAGAGTGGATTTAACAAAGCAAACAATCCCACAAGATCCAACCATATGCTGTCTATAAGAAACCCACACAAGATTTAAATTCACACATAGGCTTAAAGGGAAATGATGGAAAAAATATTCCCATACAAATTAGACAATAGACAAGAGGCAGCTATGCTAATATCACACAAAAAATAGACTTGAAGTGAAAAACTCTTATAAGAATTAAGTGCATTACATGATAAAAGGGTCACTTTACCTGGAAGATATAAAAGTTATGAACATATATGAACCAAATATCACAGCAGCTAATCATACAAAGCAGATGTGATAAAAGTTAAAGGGAGAAACAGACAATTCCTATTACAATAGTAGGAAATGTTAACAATCCAGTTTCTATAAAAGACAAAACAAGAAAAAGGTGAATGAGATGGGGTGTGGTTGCAGTGACCTAATCTCATCAGCCCGTGCCACACTCAGCCACCATGGCCTGTTCCCAGCTAGATTCCAGTCAAGTGTCCACATCCCTGATCTCCATTCTTCTCATAGTCAATAGTATTTTTCATGTCCCTTAAAATAAACTCTGAAAATCAGTATAAGGTGAAAAACAATGACAGTCTGGGGTATTTCCATGGCTGCAGCAGCAAATGGCTAACTCTTTCCAGGCACTACTCCTCCCAGGTGAAGCATCGCCTTTCTTATAGTAATGCTCTTCTTTAACTCAGTTTTACAATATGTGCAGCAGTTCTTGCAGCAATAGCATTTGCTTTTCTTTTTCTCTTTGTGCATCAGTAATAACAAGACCTGTACACTTCAGATTAAGATTTCATGGGCCTTTGAGGGTGTCTCACTGCTGCTGAGTCACAAGTGTCCTTTCTATCTGTTATGCTCATCCTCATCTGGTTCTCAGTGGCTACTGACTCCTCCCTGATGCTCAGGCCATGGGTTGCTATGTTGTCACGATCACTTTCATCTATCCACCGAGCCTCAAGGTCTCCTGCCTGCTTCTCCCAAGGACGCTAATCTACAATGTCTTTAGAGTAGTTTTTCGTCAACAACATCTTCTACAGCAATATCCTGGTGTGAGTGGCTACAGTCAACTGAAAGTCCCCTTCATTTTCTCTCCTGCAGGCTTCACCTGGGCCCAGTGTTGAGCATGAGTTTTCCTGTCTCTCCCTGGAAAATGGGTCTGTTCATGCTTCACTGGCAGTCACTTCTCTATGTTAGGCACTGTGGACATCATGATGCCCAGTCTCCTACTGCACTTTGTCCCTTGCCATGACAACTTCTAAAAATGAGCCAGGAGTGGCTGCCCTGGGGCCTTAGACCATCAACATCTCGGGGCACATGGAGGTAGTCTCTGACTTTCACTGCACCCTCACTGAACACTTCTTAGTTCTGTCTACTGCTACTGGGGCAGCACATATCCTCAGAACTGAAATCAACAACCTACCTTTAAGCCTAAAAAGAGACCAACAAATGAAACACAATGCTAGCAGAAATATAAAGATTTTTAAAAACAAGATATAAAATAGAAAAATAATAGAGAAAAGCAACTGTTTTGGTTACTTTTTACTCGTTGCTGAGACAAAACACCTGACACACAAAATTAGGGAAGGAAAGGTTTATTTAGCTTACAGTTTTTGGAGGTTTCAGTCCACAATCAGCTGGCTCCAAGGCAGGGTGGCATGGCACGGGGACAGCACTTCAAGGCAGCAACCGAACAAAAGCAGCCAAAGTAAAAAGGAGCAGCAGAGCAAGCCTCTTCTCCTCCTTTATATAGTACACAGGACACACACACACCCCCCCCCCCAGGGTGGGTGTATCATTCACAAACATCCTTGCCTTCCTTTGCACAGGATGAGAATGTTTACAAAGTAAGAACCCTGGCTCCCTGCTGAGTCTCTCAACTAAACTTTTGGCCTTCTCAAATTGACACAATGGCCAGGTAAATGCTTATGCTCTACACCCCAGGATGTAGAGCTGCTGCCTTACTTAATTAAGCTGCTAGACTTTTCAAGTTGACACAATGTATAAACCATAGCAGCAACACAATCTTGTTTTTGTTTCCTTTGAAAAATTAACAAAAATGAGAAATCTTAACAAGCTTAACTAAGATAAAACCAGTCAGAAATGAAAGCAGGGACATTACAACCAATTATACAGACATAAAAATGGATATAAGAAGTACTACAAATGAATAACCTAAATGAAATTTTAAAATTCCCAGAAAGAATTTGACTTACCAAGACTCAATCTTAAAGAAATAGAAAATATGAGCAGATCTCTAACTAGTAAAGAGATTAAATCAGTAATCAAAAGCATCTACAAAAAAGAGTATATAGTTCCACTGCTGAAGTTTATCACATACTTCAAGGAGAATTAACAACACACTCTTCAAACTTCCAAAACCATGGAGAGCAATGAACACTTTCAATCTCATTCATTGAGCCACTATTACCCCAGTAACAAAATCAAACAAAAACACTATGAGAGCCGGGCGTGGTGGCGCATGCCTTTAATCCCAGCACTCACTCTGGAGGCTGAGGTAGGAGGAGTGTT
>RJWM01004446.1:0-101418 GCA_004363535.1 Dasyprocta punctata | reverse complement strand
AACATGTCTGCCGAGATGCCCGGGAGTTGGTGAAAATGGCTGCTCCCCTACGCAACGACGTCACAGCTGAGTGTCAGGGTCACAATGGCTGTTGCTTGCATGTGTACTTTGGGTTGCCATTTTATGTTTTAGAATTCATTGTTAGTTGAAAATACTTCATTTCAAAAGGAAGAGGTGGAGAACATGGCTGTGTCTCTGTGGAAAGTTTTTGCGTGGATACAGTAGGGAGCTCACACGGGTGAGTCTTCTACTTGTGACAAGTGCAGCTGTTTCCAGATGCAGAGAGTGGGGCTGAAGCCAGGAGGGGAGCCCTGCCGTGAGCCCAGCGCTGCAGCCCATGCTGCTCAGATGCGAGGTCGTCCAGGCAGCGCTGGACTGGGGCAGATGGCTCCTCAGTGCAAGGAGGGACGCGCTTAATGTAAGAAGTGTCTCCTGGAGTCTAGGCCAGCCCCTCACCTTGTATTTTCTGCTCAGCCTGCAGACTCCATCCTTATCTCTGAATATGCTAAAAATCTTTCAGACCAAAGAGCCAACCAAACCCCACCTTCTACGTACCCCAAGAGTCAACTGGTTTCTGACCTTGGTTGCAATTTTTCTCTCCATCAATTAACCAGAGAGAAGGGCAGGAAGTGTATAGGTGGCCATGCCTGGGAAATAACCCAAGTGCCCAATCAAACTTTAAAATGACTCAGCTAGTTCTTAAAATATCTTAGGAGTAAACCCTGATATTTTCTAATGGATAACTGAAGATCATCACCATTTTTTAATCTGAAAGTTTCTCTACAAAAGTGTTAAATTTAAATCATAATTTTTTTTTGTTTGTCTTAGGAGAAAACTAATTTTTACCACAAAAAGGGTAAGGTTAGTATGATCTACTGGGATTATAATTATTTCATTTTTCTTTTGACAACTACCTCATACATCAAATGCCATTTAAATCTGCTTTGTGTCCTCCATCATTCTCAAATGAAATACCTTGATTGCAGTATTTATGATGAAGTTGCTTAATTCCAAATGAGTTCCCTCTATTCCCTAGTTACTTTAAAATACACCACCTCAAGGCCTGCCATTAAGATTTCTGAGTGTGATGGCTAATCTTGACTGTCACTCGATTGGCCTGAGGGATATCTAGAAGATCAGCAAAGCACACTTCTGGGTGAGTCGTAGGGGTGTGGCCTTGGGAGCTGTGTCTGGCTCCTGGCCCTTTCCTCTCTGGCACGCTTCCCTGTGCCATCATTCTTGGCTGCCACAAAGAGAGTAGCACTCCTTCGCCATGCCCTTCTGCCGTGATGTTTCTGTGCTAGAACTGGCCAATCATGGACCGAAACCCTGAGACCGCAGCCAACATCAGTGTGTGTAGGTATTTTGGCTTGTCAATGGGAAAGCTGAGTAACACACTTGGTCTCTGGGTAGCTGGCTCCTGTCTGAGGCTCCCCAGGCTGCGGTGGGATTACATGGAGGCCATGTCACTAGTTCTGGCCTACTCTCTTCTCCACACGCTCCGCATTCCCTTCCCCTGCAGGAGCCAATCTGGAGGTCACATGAGGAATGGCAGTGTCACAACCTGGGTCCCCAAGTGACTCGGTGGAGCACAGCCTCCTATCGAAACCCTGAGTCAGAATTGGGGCAGGAACTTCTGTGGAATAAAGTCAGCAGACCCACAGGAGTCGGGGGCGTGGCTTATCCTGCAGGACAACCCTGCCTTTAGGAATGAACACGAAGCCCTGGTTTGAAATCTCTGGGCTCCAATCACAACGTCAGACTCCCTCTCTGTACCACTGGTAGTCACGTCGCCTAATCCTTTTGGGTGGCAGGTGTTGTGAGTGTAAAATGGGGATGATGAATTTTGGCGTGTCCACCATTCACAGATACAAGAGGAGCAAATGAGTTTTCCTGGAAGTGTTCTGAAATCTGTAAATCACACCTCTAGATGTAAAAACGCGCGCAGAGCCGTGGCTGTGGATGCGACTGGAGAGCGGAAGGGGCTAAGTGGGGCTGCTGATTTGGGGTCAGTTATTAGAACTCGCTGCTTCATCTTTCTGCGAAAGCCAAGCAGCACATTCCGTGACAGATCAGGAACACGAGAGGTCAGATTCTGATGCCACACGGAGAGTAATGCATCTTAAAAGTGTCAGGGTAGCCGAATGGTTTCCACAGCCTCACTTCTAGCAGGCACTCAACTATTTGCTTTTGGCATCCAAAGAAAGAAAAAGCAGATGCCCTGAAAGAAAGGCTTGGTCTTCCCTCAGCCTGTCAGAGGGCGGGAGGGTGGCACCAGGCTGGACTTGGGCCACCAGACAGGGGCAGCGCAATCTCTTCCCCTTTCCTCTCACAGGGAAACAGGTTTCTTTAGGGGAAGCAAACAGAAATAGGGGCCTCCTCATAGAGAGGATCTAGAAGCAGGCCAGGGATCTGTGATCCTTGATGTCACCAAAGAAGGGCCAAGGCGTCTTCCCCTGTCCCAGGACCAGGACTGTCTGACCCCTCTGGCAGATGACAAGCCACAGGCCACTCGCTACTGGGTCATGTTCACCCAACTGCTTTCTCGTCAGATATTAACAGATGACTTTATTTTTTTCTGAGTACTTACTAAAATGCCAAGCGCTGACATTTTAGATATCAAGGAACAGAAGCACGGCAAGGTCAAGTAACTTGTCTGAGGTCACACAGCAGGAATTTGGCAGAATCAGGAGTTAGATGCAGTCGGTCTAACCCCAGACACTGTGTTCTTTTTTTATCTATCTATCTATCTATCCTCACTGTGTAATTCAGGCTGGCCTCAAACCTGTGATCCTCCTGCCTCCCAAGGGCTGTGATTACAGGCCTGCACCTTTATGCCCTATTCATATGCTGGGTTCTTAACCACTGCATTTATAAGGGAGGAAAAACAGGAAGAAAACGAGGAATGCTTTCTTCACTTGTTGCATGCCTTGTCACAGGCTTCTGATATAATGCTAAATCACTTCGTCCTCCTGTCTGGTCACCTTACCCCCATTTTACAGATAGAAACACAGAGGCTCAGAGAAGTTGAGTGACATGCCCAAAGTCACAAAGCTAAAAAGTAACACATTGGGAATCAAATCCAATCTGACTTTGCTAGAAGGACTTAGAAGTTGCTAATAGGAGTGAGAAGCTGGCATTTCTAAGTCCTGAAAAACAAAAATATCCATAATACTGGGTAACCCCTATTGATGAAGTCCCCTTTATCACAGAGCCTTCCACAGGGTGAGAAAGAGAGTGAATCCTGGATTTGGATCAAAGAAAGACAGACCTGGACAGCGGGGAGATCTTCCCACCCTCAGCAAATGGAAAGTTGCTAGGACAGTAGCCAGCGGCTTGCTCCCTGGCTGTCTTTATGTCTTCGCACACTAAATTATTATGACCATATACTTCCACGCTTCCTAAACTGACGAATCCCTGCGTAATTGCTGGCTGTTTTGTTGTTGTTATTTTACATCATTTGCTAATCCACATTCTGAATGTTCCCCCAACCTTAAGCTAAGATGGGAGCAACGCAATTATGACACAGGCGCAAAAGCAGCTCATTAACATAGCCGTGACTGACACGGGAGATCATTAATTAGGCATTCCAAGCATAAGTATATATGTATAAATTAGCATCTATTCACCATTTAAACTCTAAGCCATTTTTCATATCTGAATATTAACTATGTTGGAAAATTACTAAGTTTTCCTGAGTGAATTCTACAAACAATACCCAACCTTGATAACAAAAACAAAATGCAGAGAAAAGATTCTGGGAGCAGAACCAGACCCAGTGGAAGGAGTCAAAGGACGTTATTACCCTTTATGTCTCAGCATTGTTATTTGCCTCTTTTCTCTTGTTTGCATTTCTGGTGATGCCACCAGGCAGGAGCCTTGTGTCCCTTCTTTCCTGGGGACATTGCTTGGACATGAGACAGTGCAAACATTCTAGAACTGCAATGCCCAAGCCTGCACTCTCACTGTTCATCAAATGTTCTTTCAAAACCTGTTCATGAGGTGAGGCCCGCGCACAAGAGACAGCGTGGAGGACACTTGCAGGAAGATGGCAGAGCTACCCAGGGACCGTAGAGTCTAGCAGGAAAGTGAACGCACACAGCTATCATGTAGAATGGACAGTTACAACTGGCAGGAGAGGAAGGGCTTCTGGAGAGGGAGCACTGCGGATGCCCTCTTGAAGAGGTGGCATTGGAGCAGGACATAAAGATGGGTGGCCGATACAGAGGTGGCAGAGTTGAGGGGTGTGAGAGTCTCTTCTCAAGACACCACAGCCAAACATGCATCTTTCTGAAATCCAGGTCTTGAATTATGCTGCTTCTGGAGCCGATAGGGCTCCAGCCCCAAATTTTCCTTGTGTCTGAAGTACTTCTTCCCTCAGGTCTGGAAAGCTACTAGCATTAGGATCATAGTGGTAACAGTACTCTTATTATTCTTCACAATGATCCTGATGACTTCTCATGCTTGGCTCATTTTCCTGCAGTACTTCTGGGTTCACATAAGCACATCAGTGTTCAATCCAATCTAGTCCAATCCCATCCATCCCATCCCATCCTATCCCATCCCACCCCATCCAATCCCATCCAATCCAATCCAATCCAATCCAACCCAACCCAACCCAATCCAAATATTCCTTTAGACCAGTGGGACACTTCTGTGAGTTGGCTGCCCTAGATGAGGACTGGACTTTGCAGTTCTTGGGCCATTTTGTCTAGGCAGAGTTCACTGGTCTGTGAAGTGACCAAGTCAAGGCGCTTGGTCTTCAGGGCACTGGACTATGACCACTGGCAAGTTTCCCTGATAAGTGCTCTTCAGGGGTGTTAACACCACCTCCATTTAAATGAAGAGAGGCCGGTAAGTGAGCAGCTGGCAAGCAGGGTGACTCTTGGTGCTTCTGCAGCTTTTGACATCTAACAATAAAAATCATGGGGCCCACAAGAAGAGGCCAGGAGCATAGTCCTTTGTTGACTATCTTGGTTCTGAGTCCAGGGGGAACCTGACTGTGGGGACACTGGAAACATCTTGGATAGGAGGCAAGACACTGCTTTCCAGCAGAAGGGAGGTGGCCATCAAAGTCACCTCATAGGTGTGCTTGGATATGAAGCCAGCTGTGGGTCTCTTGCACATGGGGGTTTTTCTACCTCCGCTTTCTGAAAGTATCGAAGTTTCGGAGACACCCCAGGCCCCAAAGGAAACAGAAAGCTTTCCTACAATGGACTAATCTGGGAAAATCCCATCTGTTAACGAGGAAAGAACTATCTAGGATTAGAATGCTGAGTTCTTCCATGGCCCTCGCTAAATATAAATCCATCTCCTATTTGTAGAGAGGATCTACCCAGTAAATACGAATACTATATTCCATTTTTCTACTGGAAGCAAAACTGTCTAAGGCTATTAGTACCTGCAATTACAATGCTAAGGAAATTCTTGACTTAGCAACCACTAAGGGAAGTAACAATTAATTAATTGGGCAACTATTCATTAAGATCATGTTATGTATTCTGCCCAAAGCCTGGCACACAGTAGATACTGACAAATTAGGAAGCAGAGAGCATCATTTAGTTAGAGAGTGCCACAGAAATCTAAGTACTGCATGCTTGTCCTAGAAATTCAGAGCAAACAAGAATTCATGGGGGTACAAGGTCATTCCAAGAAGTTAGTTTGTTTATTGTAGTAGGCTTCAGGATTGAACCAAGAGCCTTGCACTGGGCTACATCATCAACCTTTTCTGTTTCTAATTTTGCTAAATTGCCCAGTCTGGGTTCGAACTTACAAGCCTCCTGCCACTGAGCATCTGGGCTTAGAGGACGATTTGGAAGGAAGATATAAGATTGAATCTTACAGAAAACGATGGAGTTCTAAGACCTTCACAACACAGACATAGCTTGAATCTTGAAAATACACAGAGAAAGAGAATCTGATTTAGATCATCTCAATAAATAGTTTTCAATTTAATTGTGTCAGAGAAGGAATATGAACACATTGTCCCCATGCTCCGAAGCAATGTGTCTGTTTTAAGATGCCAATTGGCTTTAGCCAACAGTTGTGTTTGCATCTCCTCCCCCACTGCCTTCTAAAACTGGACAAAGCTCTTCCCGGGGTGGCCTCTGACAAAAACAGAATCCTGGATTTTTATGCCCAAGCTCCTCTGCTACACCAAGTGCAACTTAGTAAAACTTCACAGAAATGTTCTGAGGCCGACCTATAGAGACATGTTCCAATTTAGGCTGTGGAATGAAAATTACAGGGCAGCCACAGAGGCAAGTTTAAAATTAGGACAAACTTCACTTTGGGCCTCGTAAGCCTCAGAGTTAGAAGATGAGGGGGGAAAAGAAAGCAGTAAGAACTTGAAAAGTAAAATCCCCAGACTTCTGTCCTTTCCCATGGTCTCCTGACATCCTACACTTCCTGCACATCTGAAAATCTGCAGAAGAGTTTTCTTAGCCTCAGCCCTCGGCAGCTTCACTGGAGCCTCCACTTACAGTGCGGCCTGTGAGGAGACCCTGCAGGTGAAAAGGTTAGAAAATCCTGGCTGGGAAAGAAAGGAGAGGACAGGATGAAAATGTTCTGCTCAAATCCTGGATTCACATCCCCCTCATTCAGTCCAGGAGTAATCTGGGCAGCTTGATTCCAAGAACAGCTACAGGGACCAGGCAGTCTCCAGGCAGCTCTAGGAGATGGGCTTGTTGAGCACAGAGAACCTCTTCAGGGTGTGCCGAGTCAGCCACAGTTCTGTGGGGTATGGGGTGATCCACAGAAACCATCACTTTCCACTATCCCATCAGCTAATATGCAATGGCCACCCAGGCCCTTGCAGAATGGCATAGGAAACTGACTTACATTTTCTTCTTGCCGCAGTAATTTCACCTGCTTCTCAAAGTTAGGAAAATACCACCTCCTTTTACCTTTTTATTGACACTCTTTTGACTTGGGTGGTATTTTGCAAAGAGCTAGAATTTCATGGACTTCACTGATTCCAAAATACCTAACAAATTATTCCTAGTAAGTCATGAAAAGGGATAGTTTTACCTGAACACTGTTTTAGAAAACTCCAGGTTGTGCATACTCCACTTCCAACAGATAACCTTCCACCAGATTGATCTGAGGCAGGGTCTGAATAAGGAGGACCATTCAGACATGGTTCCCCCATGGGCCTGTTGTGGGTTCCCTTTCCTAAAATCATTGGTTTAACTCACTTCCTGGAGGTGCACAGATTATCTCAGAAGTGCCTGAA
This sequence comes from Dasyprocta punctata, assembly GCA_004363535.1. Classification (NCBI taxonomy): domain Eukaryota; kingdom Metazoa; phylum Chordata; class Mammalia; order Rodentia; family Dasyproctidae; genus Dasyprocta; species Dasyprocta punctata. The sequence goes on along the minus strand of RJWM01004446.1, from coordinate 94,184 downwards.
TGTCGATTCCACATTCCTAAGAGCCAGAAAGTAGAAGACAATAAAATGTGGAGGAATGACCGCTTTCATGAATGACTTTCTTACTGACGATCTGAAGCATATTTACAAAGTTGTAAAAGGAAAAGTCCACATTTAGTTATGTCACTTTTTGAAAAACAAAAAAGTTTAGAATGAGTTTCCAAGAAAGTATAACCATATTCCTAACCCAAGGCATCCTGTATACTGAGAAGCAGACTAAGAAATACTAGGGGGCTATGACTCATCTGCAGTGGTCGTGTTAAACCTCCAACTTTCTTCGTCCAGAGTGTGCGTAAACCAATTCATCCTATCAGAGCGCCTCTCCAACAGGTGTTGCCTTTGTCAGAGCTATTTCAGCCCCACTTACCGCACAACTAGTTCCACATTTTGATTCCATTGAAATATTTGGTGCCTGCTGATATGTTCAAACAAATTCACCAGATCCTGATTATGTTCTGGCAATTAAAGCTATTAAGTCAGTAGATAGACAGCAGGTTATTTCATCATCGCTGGTTGAAAAAGCCAGCTTTCTTTTCTCCCCTTTTTTATGTGACAGCACTGTAATTAGCCTTAATCAAATACTATTTGTGTTTGGTGCTGTAACTTTGCTTCCTTAGCCGGGAAACTCTGCCAATCTAGAAAAGGAGGAATACAACTCTGGTCAAAAAGCAAGAAAGACAGGCATGGGGTGTACAAGAGTTCTGCAGAGTATCTTTGTGACTGTTCTGTAAATCTATCACTATTACCAAATTAAAAGTTGTATTTTAAAAAGTAAGAGCACTGGGGCCTACAGCTCAAGGGTAGGGTGCACGCTTAGCACACATTATACCCTAGCTACCACCCCTGGCTCTACACACACACAAAACAATAATTAATTACTGATTAAAAGCAAGAAAGAGGGAAGAAGAGAGGGATGAACAAAAGAAATCCTAGAGCATGACTTCAGCTCTACCAGCCTGCCATGTAAGCTTTAGAAAAAGTTCAGAAAATTTGGGTTCCTTTTGGAAATTCCATGTTGACACTGGGGATACCATGGTGTTTATTTCACCCCTGCAGGTAAGTTTGTAACAGAGACCAGAGGTGAGTGGAGGAAAGACAATAACCATGAATAAAATTAATTCTCTCATCATCACCACACCTCTGGTTTATTTCTCTGTGTCTGAAACTCATTATTTATGTTAATATCTCTGGCAGGAAGAGCTTGTCAGTAAGAAAATTATGTTAGTAAAATGGGTCAGGTAGGGTTTTTCAAACCTTAATGCACCTACAAACCACTTGGAGATCTTGTGAAAGGACACCTTCTGATTTTGTGTGTCTAGGATGACCCCCAATTTTTTTTGACGTTCCTAGATAATACTGAAGTTGCTGGTCCATGGACCACACTTTGAGTAGCAAAGTTATAAAGACTGGAAACTGGATAAAGGCACTCAGCTTGAAGCAGAACCGCAGTGTTTTGTCTATGTAACCATTCATTCATGAGGCAGATTATCTGTTACCTCAGGGAATCCCAATAATAGAGTAACTATTCTTGTTCAGAGTTCCCCAGCCATATTAGGGAGGATGCAGAGACAGTTTTAAAAGCAGTGATCTAGTCTTTATTATTTTGATTATATGTATCCTCATACCTTAACTCTGTATCTGCGAAACACTATTACAACTAGATTTTTTTTTTTTTGCCCGTTGAGGCATTTTATTTATATGCAAGTATAACATCTTCAGAAAAAGAACCCTAGGATTTTCCCTCCTGTGTGTTTAGGTCTTGCTACTTCACAGTCCATGATGCCAGCTGAGGTTGTCAATACAATGAAACCAATCTGATGAAACGGGGCAGATTGTTCTGCCATTTTTCAAACCTTTGAGTTGGTTGCACTTCAAATCTGGGGCTAATCGCTCCGCACTGGTTTAACCTTCCTGTGAGGTTCACGACAATTTTCCCAGCTCTGTTATCTCTGATGACTTCAAATTCGCCAACAAGCACAACTCACCATCAGAGTGAGAAATGATGACTCTGGAGCACCAGCTATGAAAACCTGGCATTTCTTCTCTTTTCTGCATTGCTGATGCTCTTGAGAGCCTTAGCCATGACATTCGTTTGCTCTTCTGGTGGCACAGAAAGATGGCAGGAAGAGCTAGAACTGGTGATATTTTGAGATTAAGGAAGAAATGTCATGCAATTCTTTGCCTCCCAGAAATACTATATCATTTTAGGAGACAACTGCAGCTCGTTACAGGAGGGACTATTACAAGACGAAGAACCACCCTACCATATGGCTGATATTTACCTGACAAAGATGACTGATTTTACTCCATCCACAGTGAGAAGTCTAGGTCATATATGACTTTGCATAACTGGAAAACACACTTCTCACAATACGTGCAAAGTATTGTAACTGCCACAAATGCCACGTGTCTGAGTCTTCTCAACCAGACTTTTTTACCCCTTTAATGCAATTACTGGATTGGAAATTGGATTCCAAACAATGGTTTTGCTATCTATGCTCGATTTCTCTCCCATGTCTTGATCAATACACCTCAATCCGATAGTGTACTGGCACATACTTAGCAACTGGCTCTCCAGTGTGTAGCTGTTATCAGTTTTGATGGTATAAATAGCCCCATTATGTCCAATTTCAAGTTTTAACCTGGATTTGCTGAACACAGAATTAGGAAGAAAAGTATATAAGGACAAATCCGAATAAGCCTACTCTGGTCGTAACAGCAAGTGATTCCAAAGACGTAAAACACTACTGCTTTAATAATTAAAATGCAGTAATCTGGGAGGGGTGAAAGTATTCTAGAACTCCAGGACAGCTTAGCTCTTCATATAGCTTCACTTTGTTACTGAGAAATACAGGTCCATAAGCCTGTATTTCTCAGAGCTTTTATAAACCAAAAATATCTCTGTTAGTTTTTTTTTTTTTAAAGTGACAGTCTCAGGATCTGTGTAATTACCACGAAATCTTACAAACAGTTTGGATTTGAATGACACAAACATACTAAAAGTTCAGAATTCTTCTACTTGAACTTGAGCCCTGTGCTTTTCCACTTTTGTGTATTTTGTTCATCACAAGCTCTTCCTTTCATAACTATAACACCTAGCTCCAACAGCTTCCGAGCTGTATGAATCTGCAGAAAAGGCACCGTGTTTTTATTGTTCCTTACAATTGCCTCTGAGAATAATGGTGGCTTAATATCTTTATGTTCCCTCTTATATTTGAACTCATTTGCTTCAAATAATAAAACCTATTTTATAGTAAAAAGGGGCAACAGAAGGAAAACATAGCATTTTAACCAAAAAGTTGTAACAGGCAAATTTTTGCACATCTAATACACATTACTCTTTCTAACATATCACTCCTTTATTACACTTTTAATCTACCTGTGGTTCTTTATTAAATGGTGTTTTACACATTTCCCCACACAAATACATCTAGTTATTACCAGTGAAGTTCTTTTAAGAATACAAAAGCTACAACAACTGGAGCTCACAGAATGGGGAAAGGGAGGACACTAGTGAAAACATATCTGGCCAAGTAATGTAATTAACTTGAAGAAAAACATTTGCATCATGGCTATCCTCATGTCTTTTTCCATCAGCAAAAGCCAAAACCAAGCAAACAAAAAGCCACCATCACTTGTCCGCCACCTCAAACACAAACGATTTTGGCAGTGTAGTCAACATGGAAAAAAAAAATACTGCTTGAAATAAAGTGGGAGAAAAAAACCAAAAACAAACCTTGCTTCAAATCAAATCCTCCTGGTGGCTCTTATCATATTCTGCATCTTTTGAAATGTGGATCATGTGCACCTATTAACTCATCACCAATGAATCTATCTTTTAAAGTCTTATTTTTTTAAACTTATAAAATTCATTTCTAAGGTGCACCCATTGATGACGAGCACATTAGTTTAGAACTCATGCAGAACATGGCACAGGATACCCCCTGCCATTCTCCAGATGTCGGAAACTAGAAACATGCAAGGATTTTTCATGTTAGAAAAATGGTGGGAGTCAGCTCATCAAAGGTAACACAGGCAGAATATGTCCCTGCCTTTCCTTTCCTGAGATGGCATTTATATTCACCAGGTTCATCTCTAGTTTGACAGGATTATTAATAGGATGGGCTTACCACTCATGTGGATGAATGTGTTATCCACAGGAAAGAAAGCCTTTTACTATCTTGGATATTTCTTACCGATGCCTGATGACTGCCAGCTAATCTTTACATTAACCAGACATTTTGATCATTAGCTTGTAGTATAGTAAAAGTGACAACATTATTTTCACCAAATTTTAATGTCTTTTTTTTTTTTTAAGCAGAAGATTTTTATGTCAACCAGAAGTCTCTGGTTAACACGCTTCAAAGGTGACGGAAATGCTGGTGATGAAATAGTAGGTACCGCACTGGGTCTTCTTGAATGATTACAGCAGAGACCTCCTGACTTCCCACTAATCAAGTACACCAGCCCCGCTGCATCTAAGTTCAAGGTAAATCAAGACATTGAAAAAGAAATGTGAAAAATAAAGATCTATTTGAGGGACAGATGTAGATATGAGCATGGACATAAACACAAACATACGATGAATTACCTGTGGATATATTTCAATAAACAAATGCCTATCCATGGACTTTTTTAGCAATCATGAATAAATTTATTTGTACTGAAAATCAAAACCCAAAACTCTAATATTCGCAATCAGAAAAAACAAATAATCAAAAGTACACAGCAGCAATGGAAAAGAAGGGCTCCACACTGTGGAGTTAAGAAATCAAGGAGAAGAAAGTCAGAACAGGGACAGTCAGCTGGCAAAACTGACAGCTCTTGGTTGAGGTTCGTCCCGTTTGAGCCTCTTCCTAGGTGCCTTTCTGTGTATAGCGTCTGGGAAACGAGAGAAGCAAGAGGGACAGGGATGGAGAATCGAGCTGGCATTTAAATACAATCTCAACCTACTTCCCTGCAGCCTGGAGTATGTTCTTTTTAAAAATGAATGTGAAAACACATCGAGCCTGTTTGCTTTTCAAGGGACACACGCACACACACCCGTGCACACACGCACACATCGCACACTCTGTTCTTCGCGGCAGGCAGTTTCCCAAAGGAGACTCGCCATTAGGAGGCTACCTGCAGCCGTGAGAGACACAGTGTCTCCCGCCAGGCCTGGAGAGTTCTGGAGGGCATCTCAATCTGAAAGCTTTTAACAAACCACAGATGCAAGCAAATTACAAAATCACAGTGTCTGCAGGACTGGATTCTGCTTGGCACAGGTTTGGAGCTGATTTTTCCAAGCACCTGAGCAAAGGGAAAATGAAACTCCTGTATCTTGGCCAGTGCTGGGTCCCCTTCAGATTTCACTCCTGGCTTTCTTACCATTCTTGTAGCTAAATCCAAACCCCTCTCTCCAACAGACACATGTCCCAGGCTCCACGTGACTTTCAAGTCCCCTTGGGGTGTCTATCCTTCCTTGAGAATCCATATCGTACAGACGGATGCCAAGATGTGGGTTAAGCCCACAGCAATAGGGACTCAATCTGACCTCCACTGACTCCATGGCTCTATCCCCTTGCCCTTGTTTGTCCTTGGATCGAGGGGGCTAATTACTCTTCTTGGAAAATCCATTTCCAGGGTATAAATCAGATTTCTGAGCAGCAGGCAGAAGCGTTCCTACAGCAATAACAGCTTGATATTTATATAGTGCATATTATGGGCCAGACACTCACACTCCCTATGCAGTGTTACCCCATTTTACAGATGAGGATGCTAAGGTGCATCAAGGCCAAGTTCTCCACCACCCTGACAGGTAGAGAGAGCCTGGAATCCTGCGATTCTACACCAGAAGCCAGTTCTTGGCTAAAACCTCTAAGAAGTTTTTCAAGCAAAGATGACTATTGAAATGTCTTCACTTGCAAGAACTCTAGAGTACATGGGGAGGACAGAAAGCAAATCCTCTATTGAGATGTCTGGAGAGCACAAGAGGCTGTGTATTTTCCCACACTACCCACATTTTCCTGTTCCAGGGAAGCAAATAGACCAGTGCACGGCCCCAAGCCTGCCCAGGCACATTCAAGTGACTATGAACCAGAACAGACAGAAAACACAAGAAAGAGGAAGGGAAGTCAAAGACGCCTGGCTGCCCAGAGCCAGGGTGAGGTGGGAGGCGAGGTGGAGCGGGGCCAGAGAGCAAGTAGATGAGAAGTCTCCACGAACCCGCAGCAGGGATCATGAGAAAGGCCGTGCCCAGGAAGAAGCTTGCTGAGTGGAGAGGGGGGAAGGTCTGCAGTGCCTTCCTCCCCTGCACACCAGATAATACCACGCCAACCAGACAGTTGTACATGCGCCCCAACTCCCTGCAAGGTAGATAGGTAGGGAGGTGGTAGATCAGAGAAAGATCACTGGATAAGAGGTCGATAGGATATGAGAAATGTAATCTTGCCTTCCAGGGACTATTAAGTAGGAAAGACAGATAAATCAGCACTAAACATCATCAAAGCAGAGGGTATCTACTGTCAGAAAAGTCGTCTCCAAATGTGTGTGGTGGAAATGCAAAGAATCGACGATGGAAATAACTTGGAGAATCAGAGTAGGCTTCATTGGTGAGGTAGAGTTTGAGCTGGACTTTGATTGAAATTAATAGGGATTTGATAGATAGAGGACGAGGTGAGCAAGAAAGAAAGCGAGCAAAGCTGCAGGTAGAAATGCTCGCAGCCTGCAAAGGGAAGAGAGTAGCCGGGGCCAGGGAGCACAGTTTGGGAGGATTGGGGAGAGAGGGAAGGAGGTGATGGCCGGAAACTCAGGGTGGGGATTCTGGACTTGAATGGGCAATAAAAAAAATCACTGAGATCTTCAGAGGAAAATGAAGCACTGGTTTTAAGAGAGATCAAGAAATTAGCAAACAGAAGGGCAATTAGGAGGAAGCCCAAGCAGTTTAGATGACGAATGAGGAAAATCACTTAAGTCTCATTTTCTTTTCTCCAAATGAGGGAAGACATTCAGTCAGAGAGTCATTGAGCCTCAGTATCTTGAGGCAGATTTAGACAAACCTATGGCATGTGTGCTGCAGAGGGCCGTTTTTCTCACTGAAAGCTCTAAAAGGTTCACCGGCCCTGTCGTAGGTTCCATTTGCACCTGGCACATCGCTCATCACAGTGACTTCCAGTGAATTTCACAGTGCACTTCTCTGCCTTCCTCCTTTCTAGTACAAGCACCTTACGAGTAGGGGCTATGCCTCTCCTGCCCTACACACAGCAGTCAGTCAGGCATCCAGATCAGTGTACTGTGCTTTCCAGGTAAGGAGACAGAATCCCCCAAGACCACAGATGAGAAAACAAAAATCTAAACTGCAATGAATTGCAGGCTTGCTACCTGGAAACTGTCATCTCCTCTAATTATTAATACTAGCCATGGTCCATCAGTACAATGAGCCTCCCCCAACTGACCGCCACCCCAAATTACTGAGGAAACTAAAGGACTTTTCCTCTCCAGCGCAAGGATTTTACTTCAAATGTCAGCATCCCTCATATTCTTGAATTTAATTCGGGGATGTTGCATTATATCTAAACTAACAACAGAAATTAAAGATTAAACCCCCAATATTCATAAATTTGTCAAATTCACAAATAGAATAAAATATAATTTGCCTTGTACGTCATACTAATATAAATACGGATGAAGACATTGAGGGTCTCTCCCTCCCCCGACACCCCCCCAGGGATAGAAATAACCAGAGCCTTGGGCATGCTAGGCAAACACTTTACCACTGAGCTACATCCCTCTTCCTGAGATTTTTTTTCTTGTTTACATGTGGCAAATTCATGTATGGCTATGATCTAGTCACCCTTTAAAATGTTCAATGTTTCCACTGCTTACCAAACAAGCGCTTGAACTGCTGAGCTAAATCCCCAGCCCTAGATGCCATGTTTTTATCACACTATGAAAAGGACTTCACTCAGACTTGGACCAGAATTTTTTAATGACTCTTTGGCATTCAGATGATTGGCTTGGCTCATTTACTCTTGTGAGCCATTCCAGTGTATAAATTCAAAATTCAAATTTGTGCTTGGACACAACTACAAATTTCTTTCTATCTCAGGTCTCTGAGGCTTCTTTTAAATATATAAAATGTTAAGTCTGCCAATATCAGGAGTCTACAAAACATTGACCAAACTAGGAAACTAAGGTTTTTCTGGGAGACCACAGTATAAGACCTACCACAAAAATACATTCAATCCATTGTTCAAAATGCTCTAGGAACCCAACGCTGAAGTGATAGAACAAGTTTCAAGCCTTATCAGAAAACAGATTCCATGCCTTCACAGCCATGTTTTGTTTCTGATCCAAGGTCATATCACTTTATAAGGCAAGCATCAACCACCTGAGCCACAAGACTTGGATCCTGATACTTTTTCACTTCCTGCAAATCTCATATCCACTAAAATAACTACTAAATTACTACTAAATAACAGTAAGTAATGTGCTAACTTGAGAGATTATTTTGGGAAGATGGAACTATTCAAATCTGTAGTAGTTGTTATACACTTATTTAAACTTATTTAAGTGTTATACACTTACTTAAACTCACACAAGTGTACACTGAATTTTATTTTGTCAGTGATACCTCAATAGAAAAAATTTAGAGCTGGGGCAGTAGCTCAGTGGGAGAGTGCCTGCCTAGAATAAGCAGAGCCTTGGATTTGATCCCCAGCACCAAGAAGAAAAAAAAATTGAAAGTACAAAATCTCAAGAAAATTTCCAAAGGAATTCATAACTAAAATATGAAAATAAATGTTTGAAACTTTTCAAAGTTCTAAGCAGGAAACACTTATTTGCAATATTTAGAGAACTATATATATAGACATAAACATACAATGATATATGATAGAGAATGTCTAGAATATAAACTAAAAAATCTAATATTTTATTTTTCACATAAATATACTACATTTTTGATGAGTTTATGGAGCCAATTACATGTTAACTTGGATTTGTGACCACTAGGACTTATCTGTTAGATGAGTAGTTGCAGGACGAGTCCAGTACGAAGCCACAAATCAAACTACTTGACTCATTTACATACTTCATCCTTCCTCTTAGTATTACTGCAATCATACTGTGGTCAACTAAGCTAGCTGACTTAGTCAAAGGGCAAACCCTGGGTCACTAACACTAGACTTGATGAGTTCTCCAAAGTAAGCAAGATTTCTCCAACAAGTCATTTCCAACCTCAGGAGCCTTGCTTTGGCTACAGGGCATGAATACTGATGACAGACCAAATTCACTCTCTATACTTCACTTGGTTGTTTTGGTCATATATGAGCCAAACTCAAAACAATGCTGAATGTCTTAGCAATGTTGAAACATTGGAAAATCATCATTGGTTGTCTGAGTGAGTCTAAACTTAAAGGTTAAACATAACGAGTCTACGTTCTGGACCACAGACTCTTGGAAATCATTTTGTTGAGCAATTGTTACTACAACAGAGACTTAGCATCACTCTCACTTGAAGCTACATTTTAAAGTCAGACTCAGCCAAGATATTTCTGGGTCAAAGGATGAAGTAGGTCACCTAAAATGGTGCTGACAGGCCATCAACAACATCTGTGAACATCACAAGTTCACACCTACAATCAAAACTACTAATTTTCCAAAGAAACAGCTCAGAGAATGGAATTCTACTATGATTGTCTTTCCCTGGTGGACAAAGAAAGACAAAACCTACTTGTTTTCATTCCAAACTGCTTTGACAAATCTTGCTGAAACAACAAAAATAGCTGTATCATGCAGAGATGATAGAATTACTTTTTTTTACCATTTTATCAGAACAGAAACATCCACACTGGCAACATTTTTCATCTTCCCAACTAACCACAAGCAAATCCCTAAAATTCAAAGCCAAATATATACAAATATTTTACGTAGTTTTTCTGAATCCAGAATATTTAAGATGCTGCTGATGAATTAAGGACATAGAATATTCTTTTAAAAACCAACCAACCAACCCCAAATCAATTTACTTTTACATTTAATTGAAGTGGCTAAGCATCTGTTACATAAATGCCACGTTCATTATGATCATACAGGATTTTGGAGAAGTATAAGACAGGGAACAATAATTTCATTGACAAAGGCTACGTATACATTAAATAACTGGTTGAGGGAACTTGAACAATGTCCTCAACTATGGTGGGCTTCTGTTTCCCCATGTGTAAAATGAAAGAGAGAAGGTAATTCCTGAAACCTGGGCAAGTCTCAAATCCAATCCTTCGGATATGGTACCTGTGAGACCAGCTTAGAAAAGAACGTGAGGTCAAATGCACAGGGAAAACCAGTAGAACAGGAGATTAGATCAAAGGGAGTTCAGCTGTGCGGTGGGAAAGATTTCCTGAAAAGCAGACAAGTTTCCTGCTTGGACTTGAAAGATGAGTGGGTTTGAGGAAGGAGGGACACTCTTTAAGGAGAGTGTCCACAGGGTGCCTGGAATAGTTCTCAGGCTGGAGCAGGGGGATGAGGAGTGTTTCTCTTTGTATCTCTGTGTTGTCAGGTGGTCGCTCTACACAGGGAAGGGGCATGATGGCCTGATGACACGACCCTGTTCCCCCCAAGTGGGTTGCCCAGTTCTCTCCTTAGAACCATCTGGCAGCACCCAGTGTTTCTCAGGTAAGAGCCAATGTCCTTGTCAGGGCCCACATGCTCTGCCCCATCTTCTCCTCCTGCCCCATTCACTTTCTCACGTCATCTCTCCCACACTAGCCCCCACTGCCAGCAGGCACACTTCGAGTTTCACACCTGCCACTCTTCTGCCTGCCTGCTGTTCCAAGCCCCCATTACCATATTTAAAATCACAGCCCACCCTTCCCATGTAGACACACACACTCACACACACATACCACCCCTCCCTATCTCCCTTCCCTGCCTTACCTTTCCCATACTATCTACCATATTCCATCACGCTACGCAATTTCTTTATTTTGAGATCCTCAGCCCCCGGTGGAAGGTAAATCCAATGAGGGAAATGAGTTTTATTGGCTTTTTTCACTGTTGTATTCTAAGGGCCTAGAATAGTGTCTGGGAGACAACAGGGGTCCCAGTGCTGTCCAGTGAATGAATGCATGAATACAATGAGAAAGGCACAAGCTGACCTCAGCACACAGGCTTGCGTACATGGTAGCCGCCTGGAAGGTGTGAGAGGCGGGTGTGAAGGTCTGAACGAAAGGAAGGCATGGGAGGAGACAGGGCTCACTCCAGTGACCACAGCAACAGTGACAGCCAAAGGGAGCTAATCCCAGGCCCACATGCGGACTAAAGGCAAGAGATTCACCATGGAGTTGGGAGAACACTCAAGGGCAAAAGAAGAAGTAAAAGTAATGCATAGTTTTATAAACAGATATGAATTATGTTTAACTTGATCTGTTTCTAAATGCAATTGAAATTTTTTTCAAAAAATGCAGTTGATTTGTTTTCTTCCTGCTTACATTGTATGTGTGAAGTGTGTAGGTGTTTAGTGTGTGTGGCACAAAGGATTGAACCCAAGAGCTCCCAAATGCTAGACAAGTACTCTATTACTGATCTACACCCCAAGACTCTGAGCTATAGCTCCTGACCTCACTTCCTTTTTTCAATTTTAAGAAAGGGCCTCATTCAATTGCCCAGGCTGGACTTGAACTTGTGGTCCTTCTATCTCACCCTCCTTAGTAGCTGGGAGTATGATTGTGCACCACTGTGCCCAGTTTTTCCTGCTTACGTTTACTGAGAATGGCTGGAAGGGAACTCTGACAGAAGGAAGTGGAAAAACAAGTACTTTCCTTTCATAGCAACTCCAGTGTGAATGGCTGGGCAGAGCCCTGAACACTTCCCAATCTGTTCTCTGTCTGCTCTCAGGAACACAAGATAGAATGCAGAAATGACAGCTCCATGTTTTTCTATTTTTTCTTGTTTTTTTTTTCTTCTCTTCATTATGTTTTGTCTTCTCCCAAAATAGTAATCAATGCAGAGGACAACAAATCTTTTGAACATCAGATGTGGTATTACAAACACGATGGAAGTGGAAAGAGAGTTTGTGACATGGTTGCTACCAGACTGTGCCGATGCTAAGACCTGACCAGATCCACACCAAAAAGATGCTACGTGGGAGGCTGATTTCTTATGCGTGGCTTTCTTACGGAGTTATGAAAACACAGTGCATTAGCATCCAGACACCCAGCATTATTTGGAACCACATGTGATATTTTTAGTGGGGTAAGGGAGGACAGTCTTCCTCTGACTAAAGAAATGTCAAGTACGGATATGAAGTGGTGTGTGGATGGCACGAATGTAGGAAATGAGCTTTAAAGGTGAGTCCTATGCTTCTGAAAGTTCAATTTTACTATTACTTTTAAAATTAAGTATTTTTCTCGAGTCATTTGTTGAAGTTTGTGTCTATATTTTTCTGCTTTTAAGATCAGATTCTAAATGAGCCCTAAGTTGGTGGTTCCCAAGGAGGAGTGACTGAGCCCCTAGAGCTCATGTGGCAATGAATACAGGTATTTTAGTTGCTATAAACAACCCCCTCATCCAGGGAGGGGTGTTCTGCTAACATCTAGTAGGAAGAGGCTGTGTGCTATGGTCTGGATGTTTGTATTTCCCCAAAATTCATCAAAGACCTCATCACCACTGAGATGGTATTGAGAGATGGAATCTTCAGGGAGGTGACTGGTTCGGTGAGGTGGAGCCCTTGCAAGTGGTATTAGTGGCCTTAATAAAGAGGCCCAGAGAAGAGATCCACCTTGCCCTTCCCCCATGCAAAGTTACAATGAGAAAACATCCTAGTATGAGGGAAGTGGACCCTCACTAGCCACTGAATTTTGACCTTGGTCTTAGACTTCTCAGCATCCAGAACAGTGAGAAATAAATTTCTGCTATTTATAAGGCACTCAGTTGGTAGCATTCTATTACAGCAGTCTCAAAAAATTATAACACCAGAGATGCTGCTAACACCCTATGATTCACAGCACTGTCCCCCCAAAACAGAGAACTGTAGTGCTGACAGTGAGAAACTGCCCTAACACTTTAACTCTGATAGAGATCTCCAAATTATGATAAAGTAATAGTATTTTTATGGTCCAAGAGTGTCTTTCACATAAGACTAGGGACTGAAAATTGCATCGTTTAAAAAATGCAACAAGACCCTGCTTTAGACTTTCTGTCCTTCCTGATAATTCTAACTAGGAATATTCAGATTAAATCTGCAGATGAGCATTAAGAGGATGTCCCATCCTCTTTTCTGGTCCTACATGGAAATTCAGGGAACTTCATCTCAGAATCAAGGGAGGCCAGCCTCCTGGGCTGGGAACGAGGTCATGGCCACCAGGCAATGCAGAGTTCTTCCAGTTCTGCAGCTAGCCTGCGTCAGAGCTGGGGTTGTGATCACTCCATCTCTCAGGGCCATGCTCCTTCTAACTGAACTCCAAGCTGATGTGATAAATGGAGCCCAAGAAGGTCATAAAGAAGTCCTTGGACCCAGGTCTCCTTCTGGCCTTCGTGGTTTAACGGGCAGGCATGGCCTACCTGCTCTCAGCCCCAAGTATGTCAGGTCTCCCAGGAAGCAGAGGTCACAGCACCATGTCTAGCTGTGTCTGCCCCAGGACCCAGCCCCTGTGAGCAGAAACTTCTCGAGGGTACATGGGGGAGCTTGTAGGGAGCAGCCTTAACATGGGGAAGGATCTTGGGTGCAATGGTTGCTCTGTCTGCTTCCTCCCACACAAGGGCAGCTGCACATACTGCATATCCTCCAAATGCCTCCCCACAAAGCCCCAACCTCATGACAGCAAAGACCAGAGCATGCAAATGTGCTGGGCCCTATGCTCAGTCTCTCCCTCCAGGGTGGGGAGTCCAAGAGCTCTGGGTGTCTTTCTGGTCCTCCTTGCCCAATCCACCTTGGTCCATTTGGCCTCCCGTGGATGGTCTCTGTCTTAGTTACTTTTTACTCGTTGCTGAGACAAAATACCTGACGCCCAAAATTAGGGAAGGAAAGGTTTATTTCTTACAGTTTCTCGGGAGTTTCAGCCCATACTTAGTTGGCTCCAAGTCAGCATGGCGTGGCGGGGCTACCAGTCATGGCGGCTGCAAGCTGCAAGCACACTGGCAACAGAGGGCGGGCAGAAGCCTGGAAGCGCAGAAGAGGAAAATCTGCCTTCCCTTACACTGTATCTCAGCTCCACCCCCTGGGCAGGTATAGCACTCACATCACCAATCCCGGCGCTACACAACAAATCAATAACAAGTGCCAGACTCAGCCCTATCAAAAGTATATGAGGACTTGGGGGTACACAGCATATCACCCAATACAGTCTCCTTCCTCCTGACCTTGCTGGGCAGCGTGCCCTGGGCGGCTGCCATCTCCTGGCCTCTCTGCCACCCAGCTACCGACGGGAAGCAGAGCTGCCACCTCCCGATTTCCAGGTGGGGACTGGAATGAGTACACACCTGCCTTTCACTTCCACTGGGGTTTAGTTCTTTAGAGAAACTGACAACAACAAAAGCAACAACCCTCCCCACGTGGTATTAGTTAATCACATCACCCCACTGACAGTTTCTAAGCATGTTATATGGAACTGGCTGCATGTTAGGGATCATTCTTGCATTATCTACAAACCTTTCAACAACCTTGTAAAATAGGGAATTTTTACTCTTATTTTAAAGGTAAGGGAATGATGGATTAGAATGATTTAAGACCACAAAGCTCATAAATAAAATTTTAAAACATTTTGGTCCAAGTCCCCTTTTTCTTCATTTTCTAAATGAGTCTAGACTTGCCTGGCCTGCAGCTCCATCCTTAGCAATCCTTCCTGGTCGTCATTTGAATGTGTCTTCTCATAGTGCTGCACCTGGAGGCAGAGCTCATTAATCCACCCCTCTGTGGAGATCGCTACCTCCCACACCTCTCCCTGTGTCTGCTTGACCCCTTCCAGGTGGGTCAGTGTTCTCCAGCTTCCACCCTAGCTGCAGCGAGGCCCAGCCATGAGCAGCCAGGTCAGAGGCTGTACGCCTTGAAAGCATCCCCTTGAAATTCAAGTGTGGTTAAGTGGTGGTATTAAGAGGTGATTATGCCATCAGGACATCCCCGCTGGTGAACAGGATTAAGGTCCTTATGCAAAAGGCTTCATGCAGCATTCATGCAGCTTGCTCTTCTGCTTTCTGCTAGGTAATGACACAGTGTTCCCCCCACTCCAGAAGATGCAGTGTCAAGGTACCACTGTGGAAGCAGAGAGCAGACTTCACCGGACAATCAAACCTGCTTGCACCTAGACTCAGACTTCTCAGCTTTTGAAGCTGCAAGAAGATAATTTTCTGTTCTTGGTAAATCACCCAGTCTCAGTTATTTTGTCATGGCAACACAAAATGGACTAAGACAGTGGGCTCTTAGAACCATCACTAGTAGCAAGCGTGGCCCGGGAATACCTCACCGAGCCTGAAGCCAGCTTTGAACCTGCTAGGTGTCTGGAGGTCCTGGTGCTTACAAACCTCTTTATCTTAGGTTGAAGCCTGGCTTGTGCAATCCCTCACCTAACCTGAGTTTCTCACCTGGGTCCCTCCTGGTTTTCCAACTCCTACAATCACATATGACAGAGACTAAAAGCACCATCTCCCTCATCCCTCAGAGCAGTCCTCCCCCAGCTCCCTGCCTACACACAACCTCCTTTGGCTGTTATCTAGGAGTTTTTAACTTGATTTTGTCCCAGCCTGGGGTCACCTGGTCAGTCTCTTCCCTTTCTATACGGGACACTACTTGTATTGGATCAGGGCTCTCACTCAGATGGCCTCATTTTAACTTACCACCTTTTGGAGATCTTCATTCCAAATATTGTTACATTCTGAGGTGCTAGGAGTTAGGACTCTAACAAAGGAACTCTAAGAGTGAAGAGAACCCCACAGTTTGAGAGTAAAGGAATATAGTTTGAACCTGGCCTTTGCTATTATTATCTTACATTACTATGGTGCATGTGTCACAACGATTAAAACAATACTGACACATTATGATTAACTAAAGTTCATGTTTTGTCTAGATTGTCTTTGTTTTTATTTAATGCCATTTTTTCCCAAGTCACAACATCCCGTGCCATCAGTAAGTCTCTTGGGACTCTCCCTGGCTGTGACAGTTTGTCTGACTTTCCTTGTTTTAGAGAACCATTTTGGGGAGCATGGGGCAGCTTCTGGGAGAAGGCTGACCAGGTGGCACAGTGTCTTTCAGGTGGGGTTTCACTGCTGTTTTTCTCATGGTTAGACTGGCATTATGGAGCCTTAGGAGGAGACCACACAGGCAAAGGGGCATCCTCATCACATCCTATCAAGGGTGCATGGTGTCAACAGAATCCACCACTGAAGCTCCATTAGCTGGCTGGGGTTGTGTCTGCCAGATTTGCTCTTCTTTCCTTCCTTCTTTGAGGTACTCTTCAGAAGGAAGTTAATTTGGGTGCAGACCATATGTAAGGAGTGGGGAATTATGTCCCACCTCCTCTCCGGTGAAGTGCTACAAAATTTATTTGAATTCTTCCATGTGGGAAATTTCTCTTCCCTCCCTACTTCTTTATATTTGTTCAATCACCTATTTACATCAGCTCATGGTTGCTTATTTTACACTCTGGGTTATTCTCCAATGCTATTTTATTTATGTTGCTCAGATTGTTCCAGCATTGGACACTGGGAGTTCTTCTCATTGGCTCCTGCATCCCTTCGACAGAACCTCATTATTGGGGGGCTTGTTTCCTAACACTTCTTTCTTGCCATTATAAGTTTCTTTGGGGTCCTCTTCTATATTTCCTGTCCCGGCTCTGCAATTATCCATTTATTCAAGAAGTTCTGGTTTCTGAGTCCAGAGAATGGAATCAGAAACCAGGAGCTGGGCTCTGGGTGTGCTCATTGTTACTTGGGTGTCATTTCTAGGACCTCCTGACTGACAGAGAGAGGGAATATATGCACAGCTAACATGCACATAAAACTACCTGTAAGTTCCACATGTAACCACCTGCATCTGTACTGAACCAAGCATGAGTTCACACTGATGTCTCCACTGCTGCTCCATCAACCACATCGACTCTTCTAGACTTCACTCCTTGCTTTGCTGTAACTTTCAATAGTGAGAATCCTGCCTCCCTCTCTGTCATCTATTTTCTTAAGCATTCAATCCCAATATACACTACAGTTGCTTCAGAATTTTTAATCCACGCTTCTTTTAGGGGGAAACACCCTATGAATTAGAACGAAGTCCTCATGTTGGGCTGTTTTAGTGTTGCCATCCCCATTACTTCCAACGTGACTGAGGTCAGCACCATTGTCCCCCAGTCCCTTCAGTGAGGTTATTTTATGTATTTGTGACAGATTCCTTTGTCACCATCTGCATGTCTGCTTGGGAGTCTCTGATCTCCTATGTACTTATGAAAAATTGTATACATTGAGGTAGACTTGTGCTCTAACATTCTGTATTTAGACGAATACTGTGTCATGAATCACCATTAGAGTATTTTAAAGAATAGTTTCACCACCTTAAAAAAAAATCTCCTGGGCTTCACCTGTTCTACCCTCACTCTTCCTCCCCCAAGTCCCTGGCAACCACCGATCTGTTTCCTATCCCTATAGTTGTGTCTTTTATAGAATTCTCCAGTATACAGGCTTTTCAGACCAGTTTGAATGCTATAATGATGAGGTCGTGGTCAGCAGGGCATGCTGCTGAGTGGTAAATCAGCGAGGAAGAATGCCGATTAGATTTGGTACCATGGAAGATGGCATTAGAGGAAGGATAAGAAGGTGTGAAATATTGTTTGAGAAGTGAAAAAACAAACACACCAGGGAAGGGAGGGTAAGTGTGCCTGGAAGTGGAGGTCCATGGGAGAATCTGTGGTCAAGAATTTCAAGGGTAATACTAAATATAGTGAAGTGCTAGGGTTGGGAAAAAATACAGTAACTGTATGGTTTGGATCTTAAATGTTCCCAAAGGTCACATGCTAAAGGCTCAATTATCAGCCTGTGGTGCTGCTGGGAGGTGGTGAAACCCTTAGGAGGCAGGGCCCAGCCAGAGGAAGGTAGGTCTTTGGGGGTGTGCCTTACAGGTGATAGTGGGACCTGGCCCTTTTCTCTCTCTCTTTGCTTTCTGGCTACTATGAGATAAGCAGCTTTGCTCCACCATGCATTCCCACCATGACATGTCTAACTTGCCTTAGGCCCAAAAACAGTGAATCCAAGCAACCATGGACTGAAACCTCAGAAACCATGAGCCAAAATAAGTCTTTTTTCCTTTGAAGTTGTTTATCTCAGGTATTTTGTCACAGAGCTGGAAAACTGACTACAAGAACCAAGGTGAAAATGAACTGTCAAGAGGGAGTGATCGTGCATTTTAAAATTGCATTGAATATCCATTTCACTTGCTTTCGATCAGAAAGTCCACATACTTAATTTCTTGACATGTTAGGCATTCATGTACTGCAGCACAATCCATGCAAAAGAGGATCATAAGACAAGGTAAATAATTTCCTCCTGCTCTTTCACATGTACCACTGAGATAGTATATCAGAAACAGAACCAACACGAGATTTATTTTTAGGAATTGGCTCATGCAACTGTGGGGGCTGGCAAGTCTGGAACTGGTAAGGGAGGCCAGCAGGCTGAAACCCAGGCAGGATTTTGTGCTGCAGTCTTGAAGCAGAATTTCTTCTCCAGCAAACTTCAGGCTTTACTCTTTAAGACTTTCAACTGATTGGGGCAGGCTCACCCATATTTTCCAGGGTAATCTTTACTTAAAGTGAACTGGCTGGAGATGCTAATCCATCTACCAAATACCTTCACAGTAACATCTAGATTCCTGCTTGACTAAATAAGTTAGTATAGCCATACCATGCTAACATAAGAGTACAATGACAGAAAAGCAAATACAAGACAGTTGTTGCAGCTTTCTGCCATTTCTGATGGCAAATTTACAGCAGTTCCCTGCAGCCTCAGGGCAGGTGTTCCAAGATCCCCAGAGATGCCTGCAACCTTGGGTATTACCAGACCCTATAGATACTCTGTTTTTTCCTTATTTACCCATACTTATGATAAAGGTTATGATACAGTGGCATAGTACGAGATTAGTAACAGTAATAAACAGAACAATTATAACAATACTGTAACAAAAGTTATGCGAATGTGACTTCTACCTCACAATCTCTTAGTGCACTGTACCCACTCTTCCCATTGTGATAATCTGAGATAATACAACGCTTATGTGATGAGATGAAGTGAGGTGAATGGTGCTGGCATTGTGACGCAGTGCTAGGCTACCACGTAAGGATTACTTCAACACAAGCACTGGAATGCCACAGTGCTTATCTGGTAACCAAGATGGCTAAGTGACTGATGGGCCTGAACCCAGTGGTGGCAAACCTATGGCACACATGCTGCGGCTGGCTGCTGTCATCACTGAAAGCTCCAAACATTTCTGCCATCCCTGTGGTAGCCTATACGGCATGGAAACACTGGACAAGATGATTCACATCTTGGATGGTATAGGATGGGATGCTATAAGTCTTTACCATACTGCCCAAAATGGTATCCAACTAGAATCTTATGATTATTTCTTTCTGGAACATCACATTTATTATTATTTCTTTCTGGAACATCACATTTATTATTTTTGGACCACAGTTGACTGGGGGTAAATAAAGACTCAGAAAGTGACGCCACACATGGGGGTGTGTGTGGAGGGACTACTTACTTTAGATTCGTTATGATATGAAAATATCCCTGGATTATATGTTTCTACCAGAAGCCAGCTTTTCTTCAGCATAATAAGACATCCCCAAAGACAATCTCTGAAAAATTTTAAAACTGGTCAAGCTGATAAGAGTTTTTAAAGCATCTAAAGAGTGACAGCTATTAGTCACAGACAGGCTGGGTCTAGAAGTTTCTGGCAATAAAGCTGAATTTAGGGGTTTGCTATTTTAGTGCTCAATGCCAGTGACTCAATACTGAGGGGTGGATGATACCACCAGACTCCAAAGGGAAAGCCGACCAAGACCGTGGAGCACAGCTCCAGAGAAGGAAAGCTCCACACTTCCCAATCCTCAACTCACGTGGGCATCATCCATTGGCTACCAAACATAGGGGCAAGCAACTGAAGTCCCATAGTACACGATGACAGGTCAGTGCCTTCAGATGTGCTTATTCTACTTATTTGTGTTAAAATGGGCTGGGATCAACAATCAAATGTGTTCAACTAACTTGGGAATCACTTAAACCAGCTGTCTAGTCATTCTGCTAGGTGGCCCCAAATAAGGCATGCATATGTCCCGGGACTAAGATTCTGTGCTCTCCAGAAATTGCCTTGGGTAGGGAGGTGCCCAAGGAAGGCCCAGCCATGACATATATGACCAAGTCTGCCCTAGGTTGCTGGGAATTAGGGAGAATTCTATCACGTGCTACCAACACCAGGGAGTGTTTAAACAGACAAACGTACAAACAAAACACACCAAAACAGGTAACAAAGATCTCCACGGAGACCCTTATAGCAATTTCCTGAAATAAATTTTGGAAAGCAAACTCTTCAAGAGTGTCTCCGGAAATAGACTGCATCTCCTGCTGTCTGGGAGGGCCGCCACCTCCTGCTCGCCTCAACCTTGCTCCCGCTGGCTTCCTGAGCTCACTGGCTGGTCCAGCAGCGTCCTCCACTGCGAATCCATGTGCCTCAGAGCGTGTGGCTTCCAGCTCGTCAGAAAGCAGTGTTAGGGCCAGTAGAAGAACAAACCAATGTGTGATTTTTTACTCTCTGTGGCTCTCATGGCTATAGACTGATCAGGACAAACTGCTTTTCTAATTCTGGCTGTGGACAGCACTAGCACTTGTTATCAGAGGGCTGTCACACATAATAGTCATCTGTTTATTCTTCTCCTCCCAGGGGGTCGCCTCCTTCTCCTGCTGTGTTCTTTGGGTAGAGGATCACAGTTCTTCAGTGTACACCGGGGACAGGCATATTTGCCAAGATCTGGGGATAAAACATCTTGGAAGAAAATCGAGGAAATGGTATAGCTACTGAAATTTCTGCTTCTTTTTATAACTACTTTTAGTCATTATCACTGGATTAAACACACATGCACGCACACAGACGCAAAACTGATTAGTTCTGGTTGTTATTCATTATTCTCCCACTTCTTGTTTCTAAAAAAAAAATCTGCATTACAAACAACCCTCCAGGATCTTATTCCAATCAACCCATCTCAAGTCCTACAATTAATATTCCTAATATAACCACTATGCCGTTCGATCTTTCTTCCTCATCTTTCCTTTATCTTTCCTTGCTTTCATTTTCTTTGCCTTTCCTTTCTCCCTTCTTCCCTCCCTCCCTTCCTTTTTTTTTTTTTAAAGCAACAGAACCAACGCTGATGAATCACAGATCTCCACAAAAAGGGAGGCCAAAGAGGTTAACTGGAGAGTGAACTTGACATTGCAAGCCAAGAGCTTCCCCTGTATTTCCCCGCTCAGTAAAACCAGTGGCTTTGGTTAACACAGGAAACACACAGTAAATCGTACCCACAAAGCAGCCATCAGCAATTTGCCTGGTGGGATCGGATAGCATGCGGCTGATAGGTCTCAGGAGATGAGGAACAAGCAGCCATGATGGATGAAGTGACTGCTATTGGCTGTGAGCTTGCCTTGAATATTTCACTGTGGACAGTAATCAATTACTCAGACCGGCAATAATACCAATCAAATGCACTTTGCACTTGTGCACTGTCAACTCGAGGGCTGTGACCTGCCGGTGTGGAAGGTGTAAAGCTGTGTGAGAAGTGGTGCGTGAGGAACCACACGGTGGGGGAAAACGGGCTTTTCCCCTTCGCGTTAAAAAGATCAATGGATAAGTTAGCCACTCACCTGGCCTACATTCCGGTTTATTTTAAAATAAGCCATAGTCTCCCTGTCCCTCAATCCCAGAAGGATGAGTTTATAAATATTTTGGCATAAATAAGGTATCCCGGTCAGCAGTGTTTTTGTTCATTTGTTTGCTTGCTTTTTTGGCAAGCAAACAACCTGAAAGAAAATAACTGAATGGAGGTTATGGCACCGCAGAAAAATAGCCGCCCCACTGTTTCACAACACTGCCAGTCACCCTGGAGTCTGGCTGTTATGACGCCGCTCCCTGTCAGGATGACCCTGTGTCCTGAGGTGGGAGCACCGTGTGTCTTCACCCCAAGTCCAATATGCCTCGATCTAGAACCCTGCTCTTTCTGGTCTCCAGGAGAAGGTGGCAGCCGAAAATGAGGTTGTGTTTGTCTCATGCATGACTGGATACATCCATCCCCTCTCTTCTAGGGGTTTGGCATCTTTTTTCTCCCTTCATGCTCATCTTCATTTACAACGTGATGCACCCAGGAGTTCTTGGATGACACACAAAGCTGTACATCTGTGGGGTCAGGTGTCCCTACACCTGTTGCCACTTTGTTCAGTGGCAATTCTTCCATGGAATGGTGACTGTGCCGTAATCACCACTTTGATGGACCTTCTGTCTTAACAATAACGGGAAAGGCCTCAGGAGAGCTGTCCCTTACTTCATTATTGAGGTTTGTTTTTGCTACATTTTAGCCACTGTTTCAGACGAGCATAAATTCTCTTTTTATGAGCTGGAGAGAAGAGAACAGTCTAAATTTATCAAAGACTTTAATTAAACTGCCATTAGCAAATCACTTTGGTTCTCCAGGTATCCTGTCTTAAATTGACACAAAACAGGGACAAAAAGCGGCAAAAGACAACTTCCGGTAGAGCTGGAATATTCTTTTGCTTGGGGGGGGTGTGTGGCTACAGAATGTACATATTTGTTAAAACTGAAACTGGATACTTAGGATTGGTGCATTCGTTGAAAGTTTTATCTCAATAAAGTCAAGACAAAAACTCTCGTTAACAAGCAATTCCCAAAGGGCACATGAGGTCACTCACTGGACGTACAAGTGAGAGGAAACATATCCTTCTCTCACGCCTGTTACACAGAGGGGCGACCATTTCACGTTCCTTAGATTCATCCCGCACTCACTGGTGATCTGCAGTTTAGGACTGAAGCGAGTGTTGGCTGTTTGAACCCGCTCTTTCTTTGGTTGCCCCTCAGAGGCAGCTGGTGGGTGCAGATTTACTAAACTGCAAGTCACCTCTATTGGTGAAACTGGTCCTTGTCAACAATTAATGAATTCTGTTCATCAGAGCACACAATTCAAAGACAAGACTCTGGAGGGGATAGATGCAGGAAACTGAGCCAAGGATACAAATCTCCCAGACCTACCAAAGGCACTGCCTTCCAACAAAATTCCATGATGAATGGGTTCTTTCCTGATCTGTGGTTGGGACTGCTCCTAATAACAAGTGCCGCCTTACTTATGGGCATTGTGGGAATTAAGGAAATCATGAGGTCCCTGAAGCAATGTCTAGAGAGGCCACCAGGGAAATCAGGACCATCATCCTGCCGCCAGCATTGAAGCAGGAAGCACCTTTGATGGTCTGCTGTCTTCTCATTGCTTCCTTGCTATCACGCCACTTCTAGCATGCAAACCTGGACAAAGTCTACACTGGTGTCTAACTTCCCAGCTGA
This sequence comes from Dasyprocta punctata, assembly GCA_004363535.1. NCBI lineage: Eukaryota > Metazoa > Chordata > Mammalia > Rodentia > Dasyproctidae > Dasyprocta > Dasyprocta punctata. Next base: position 70,594 of record RJWM01004446.1, on the reverse strand, counting down.
GCCCCCACCATCGTGGGATGTTGTTACTCATGGTCCACGAATTCAGGGCTCCCTGTGGAATCCAGAGACCCTGTTTGGCTTCTATCCGACCAGCAGTGTCAAGTGATTTGGGGTAAGCTTCCTCCTGCTAAGGAGGATACATACTCTGGCTACTGTCTTTATTCAGGGGCTTTCATCAAGCTCCTTTTATCTTCTAGAAGCCAATGGTCAAGGCTTTTAAAGCACAGGACAACACCATAGAATGTGTGAATATGTTAATGTACTATAGCTGTGAGCTTGGTTTCTTAATAATTCTGTCCATCTATCACCTGCCTTTGGTACAGCTGCTACCCCTCTGCCATGTGTTCACTTCTAAAATAATTTAAATATTAAGAATGTTTACAGCAAATTGATAGGCAAAAGAAACCAGTTAGGGTTGTAAGCAATAGGATAGCATCAGAAAAAAATCTTTAATTTTGTTATAGTGTTCACATTTTCTATAGCCTTGGTGATTATAGAAAGCCTTGCTTTCTTGTTATCCTATCAGTATTGAAATACCAGATTAGTGTTATTCAATGCCTATTCATTCAGTTCTGTCAGTTTCTGTTTCATGTATTCAGAGGTTCTGTAGTTAGTGGAATACTGCTATAGCTGGCATATATTTTGGATACATTAACCTTTTGGTCATAATGAAGCACCAATAACAATTATGAAATATCCTTCTACCCTTACTGACAGTTTTCAAAATATACTTTGTTGATGTTAATGTTATTTGAATAATAGGTGAGCTTCTATTATTTTACTTATATCCTATTTTCAAGTTAAATCAAAAGTGTATTTCTTATGGACAGCACATAGTTGGATCTTACTTTGATTTATCCAGTTTGACACACTCTGACTTTTGCATGAGGTGTTTAGACCATTTATGTGAAATGCATTACTGATATAACTGAATTTACATGGGCCTTTTTTTTTTTGTGGTAGTGCTGGGGGTCAAACCCAGAACCTTGTGCATTCTAGGCAAGCACTTTACAAATGAACTACTCCACTATCTTTTTTGTCCCTTTGTTCCTCTTTTATTGAATTCTGTATTAAACATTTTCTGGTATATCAATTTAATTATTTTCTTATTTATTTTCTTTGTGGTTACTCTAGGAGTTATAATATGCATTTTAACTTATCACATCCCACTATGGATTAATACTTAATTCTAGTAATTATGGAAATTTTGCTGCCATATAGGTTCATTGCCTCCCACATTCTTTGCCATATATATACACACACAAATATATACAAATATATATGTATATATATTACAAACTCAATAGTATAGTGCTCTGGATTTTGCTTTATAGTCTTGTCATTTTAAAGAAGGTACCAATAAATTTAAGAAAAACTACATCTATAGAGTCATTTACATTAACCTAAACATTATTTCTAGTGTTCATTTCTTCTTGTGGATTGGTATTATCTAGAGTCATATTCTTTTGCCTATAAGGATTTCCTTTAGTATTTTTTTTCATGAGAAAGCTATACAAGCAGCTAATTCACTCTCTGTCATCACAGATGTCTTAATTTCTCCTTCAGCTTCCCCCCGCCCAGGATATTTTTGCTAGGTATAGAACTCTCAGTTGATAATGCTTTTCTTCTAGTATTCTTCAAATCATTTCATTCTTTCTGATGTCTGTTTTTTTTTTTTCAATTAAAAGTCTACCATCCGTCATATTGATGCTCCCTGTATGGGGAGAGCCATTTTTCTTTTGGTGCTTCCACGATTTTGTCTTTGTCTTTCAACAATCTGACTATAATGTGTCTAAATATCAACCCTACTTGAAGTTACTTATGCTTCTGGAATGTGTACATTAAGAATTTTCATCAAACTTCAAGAATTTGACTATATTTCTTCAGATATTTTCCTGCTTTTGTTTCTCCTCTCATTCTAGGATTCTGTTACATGTATGTTGCAATGCTTGATATTACTCCACAGGACTATGATGCCCTACTTATTTTTCTTCAGTTTTCTACTTGTTTTTTCTTTCGAATGGATAACTATGTTGATTTATCAAGTTCATTGATTATTCTGTGATACTGAATCTCTAATGGATTTTTGTTTAATTTTTTATCGCATTTTGAACTCCAGAATTTGTCTGCTTTTATTTTATTTTTTCTATGTTTATTAGTTCATGTTTCCTGTACATAATGCCTGTATTCATCATGGGGAGTTACTATTGTACATAATACACTCTTTTACTTTCTCTTGCCCACCCCCTATTCCCAAGTCTAGTTCCCCTTTCTATTTTTTTTTGGTGGGGGGTATGGGAATCGAACTCAGGACCTTGCATTTGCTAAGCAAGTGCTGTGCCACTGAGCTATATCCTTGGCCCTCCCCGTCCCATTTGCAGAGGGTCTATCTGTTTCACAATATCTAGCTTTTAGTTTGCTCTCTAAACTACTTATACTTTGGATTTCCCATATAAAAGAAATCATGCAATATCTGTGTTAGTTTGTCTGATTTATTTTCTCTTTTATTTTTAAAGTAATTTGTTTTATTGAGTTTCTCTGTTGATTCAACATTGCCATACTTTCACAAGTGCTTTAAGCATGGCTTCTCCTAGTTGTTCTCTGTAGTTGGTCCTCCATATTACATTTATTTTATAATAGTTATTTTGACGTCTTTGTATGCAAATCCAGGGAACACTCGGAGACAGTTTCTATCGGCTGCTTTTATTCCTGAGGGTGGATCACAGTTTCTTCTTTCTTTGCAGAGCTTATAATATTTTGTTGCAAATGGACATTAAAGATGTTTTGTAAAGGTCTGGGTTTCTGATATTTCCCCCAAAGGTTGCCATTGTTTCTTTATTTCTTTAGCTACTTGCCTGAATTACTTCTGTGAAATCTGTCTCCCTGGCAGTATGAGGTCAAGGATGTCTCTTCTCATTTAAAAAAAAATTCTGTTTTTCTTTTAATCTCGGCTTCCTACCTGTCACCCCTATGTCTGCACAGCTTAATGACTGGCCAGTGTCTGAACAGAGACCGAGATCAAACAACTTTCCATCCTCCACTGCTAGGTGCATGTGAGTAAATGAACACACTCAAAGTTCAGGCTTTTTCAAGTGGATCTCAGAGTTTACTTTCCCCAGGGCCCTTCTGGATCTTCTGTATGCACGTGCTCAGCTTTGGGACTAATGGAGGGCATGCATAGTTTGGGTCCCTCCATATTCTGCTACATATGTGGGACACCTCCTCCAGGATCATACTTAACTGTACCCTCAAGATAATAGAGGCAGTGGCTGTCCTTAGTCTGCTGTCACCATGATCCCTGGCCCACATTCCAAACTGAGTGAGCTCCTTTGGAGGTAGCACCAACCTGCTTGTCCTTCTAGACTGTGGGCTCTTCTGCTAGAGAATCCCATGACAACCACACTAGGTGAGGGATGGGTATACGTCTGGGTGAGAGTTCCACAGATTCTTTGATAGAAGTCCAGCAGTTTTTCTAGCAAAAACATCTTTCTTCTGTTTGTATACTTTTATTCAATTTCCCAAGCACTGAAATGATTGCTGTTCATTTTGTCTGTCTTATGTTTGCTTTCTTAAAGATAGCACTTACTGACTTCTCTACTTGGTCATAGCTGGAAATGGCACCCCAGGGTTTATTTTTGTATGCTATGGACACTACACAGAAATCTAGCACTCTGGGTTTTTTTATGATGTTAAATAGCATGCAGTATATAGGTGTGATTAAGACATTTTCCAAGTGAATAAGACCCAACTTGAAATATGGATTGTTTTCTTATAAGGGAATAGAGACACAATTAATAACAATTTTAGTCAAACCATTTGGGGGGCAGTCTGGTATATTTAGCAGGCACTTGATAAATTATCCTTGATGCATAGACATGCACTGCTACATGTATTTTGGGTAGAAATGTGCTAATTTTCCCCTATTTTATATTTCTGTCCACTGGCTTTCATCAAGTATCTATCCCAAAAACCAAGTGGATACATTTAACTGCCGTTAAAAAAAATCTATCCTAAAGAACACACAATTGTAGCTACACAGAGATTTGTGGCAAGCTTTTCCCTTTGAATGTTACGATAGGTCTTCCAGGTAATCTCAAGCAAGCCTCTAATGGAGATGTTGCTAATGTTAAACCATGATGCCATTTGATTAGTACATCAAAATTGTCATGGTCATCTTCATTTACCTCAGTAAAGAACGTTCATTACTTTCATGGCTCTTTATTGCTATATGACTGAAGTGAGGATATAAAAAGGGCCGGCAAAGCAGCAGGAGATCTATTACCACTCTTCCCTATTCCTGACCAAAAATAAGTAAACAACAACAACAACAACAAAAAAAACACACACACACAAAACAAAAAACAAAAAAGCCAAAAAACCTACAACACAGCATTTCCTATGGCATGATGCAACCTGGGGATAAAAAGAGCTTTGCCAACATCAACTAAAACTCACCCAGCTGGTGGAGTTAAAATCAATACTAGCTCTTAAAGGAACATAAATGTATTTGCCTGAGATCGTGTAACAAACTGGTACAACAACCAGAAAAAATGGCCCAGAATGCTGTCCTTTAATCATTACACCCTATTCTCCCTCTACTTACATGAAAACCAAACTATAGGGCTAGTTACCCAGACCTTTATTCCAGTCCTACTTCTGCCCTTCCCGCAGGAAAAGAAGAATGGTGGTGTGGAAGAGAAGAAAGATTGGTTCAGTGATCCTGCTGGGTTAATAACACACTCAATGGAAGCAAAACGAAGGATTAGAAAAGATTTAGCTTCCTTTTCCTTCAAATGCAATCCAAGTATGATCAAAGAACCAAATCTCAAATAAACTAACAAAACATAGATTGATTTTGCCATTTCAGCCCAGAATGGAATAGATGTGTGTTAAATTTGCAACATACTACTCCAATTTTCTCCATGAGCAGTTGCAGTGTTAGCCCCCATCAGTTCTTACCATGTTAAAACACATCTGTGGAGTGTCATGTAATGAGGCCAGTTAGAAGGTTTCAAAAGGCTTTCTTACGGGGGATGCTATCCCATCCATCCTGGTGACTGTTCCAATAGCCAGTTAAGGAAGGGCAGGAGCAGGCATTACAATTCCAGAGAAAGGACAGCCAAGAGCTTAAAAGATGCCCCTACCAGGTCTCCAAGTTAGCAAGTAGCAGAGAGAGAAAAAGTCAAAGTTGCTCCCATCAGCACAGCGCTGTGTCTAAGAAACCAAGCTATCCTCCTCCTAGGGTATCACTTTATATAAGAAATGGGTCAAATTTAAAGGTGACAGTGGGCCAGAGGAATACTCCTCACCTCTCTGTACATGTGTTCATACACACACCTGAATTCATCAGTTTTATTTTGCACATTAGTTAATCCAACAGTGTTTTCCAATATATCCGGATGATTCTGTGACAAGTACAATGAGTCTCCACGTATTGCAACTTACTTGGATAATAAAGTACGTGTCTGCTTCACGGCAATTTATTGATGTTTTTTTATATACCCTTGGCCTATCCTACACTGTCATTTACTTTTTCATTTCAAAAAAACCAACAAAACAAGATTCATTCCTGGACCATCATGCCTTTTTCATAGCAACATGGAAAGACAGCACTTATTCAAAGGAACATGATTCTTTTTCCTCTTAAAAAAGCACATATTTTTAATTGACAAAATTGTGTGTACTTGTGGTATACAGTATGAGGTGCAGCTCAGCTTTTCCTGTGCTACACTAGGTTAGGTGCATTTAGAAATGATACTAGCATCACTTCTTTGGCAATATTACGTCTGAGGAAAATTCTAGAAGGAACTCTTAAGAGTTCCAGACAGACTGGGAGAGAAGGAACTAATGAAAGAGAAATGTATTACCTCATGTTTTTATCACTTTTTGTGGTAAGAATACTTAAAATCTACTGTTAGAAATTTTAAAGTATACCATACTTTGTTAAATGTAGCTACCACGTTGTACCATAAATTTCTTGAATTTACTCTTCCTGTCTAACTGAAATGTTGCATTTTTGACCAACAGCTGTGCAATCCCTGGCCCTGGTAATCACTCACCCGTTCTCTCTGCTTTCATGAGTTCAACATTTTTAGATGCCACATATAAGTGAGATCATGCAGCCTTTGTCTTTCTCTGTGCGGCTTATTATTTTCTCTAAAGTCTGTTCCAGTTCACTTATAATTACATTTGGAATAGATTTAAAGTCTGAAAATTTATTTCAGTAGAGGTCTGAGGAGGGAAAACTCACCATAGAAGCAAAAACAAAACAAAACAAAACAAAACAAAAACCAAAAAAAACCCCCATGAATCAAGATTTCTAGTAAGTCACAATGGGAAAGAGTAAGACCTGTCAACTTTTTGTCAAGTTTATTTTCATGACACATTTGTAAATAGTCAAAAGGTAATAATGACTTTAAATTTCACTGCTCTCGAGGCTATAAAAACTAGACTTCAAATTGCAGGATCCAGGACTTGCTGACATTAACATTAATTTCTTACTAAGCAGCAGCCAGCTGGCTATGACTGTACTGTTGTCACACTGCCCTTAGGAGCTTATTGTGACTCTGGCAAGGTCAGGATATTCAAACACCTCAGAAAATTTCAAAAGCTTAGTTCCTAGTATCCTTTGACTTGTTTACTAGATATACCCAAGCCAGCTTGGCAGAAAGAAACCTGAGTGTACTAAAATTCATTTTCCAACTGCATGAACCCCTTATGTGGCAGGTCCGGTCCCCTGAGCAGCACCGGCCCAGCAGGCTGGAAGCAAGAATGCACCAGCAGGGAACAGCCCCCGATTCCAGACTCACTGAGGATCTGGGTATCCAGAAGCCTCGCCCTTCTGAGATAATTGGACTGTGTCGATGCTTCAGTTTACCAATTCTTTTTCAAAACTCCTCTCTGAAAATTTATTTAAGATTCTAGGGAGGAGCCTGGCATGGGGCTTAATACGTTTCCTGAGGACAGCCCATGGCTTGACCCCTGGGCCCTGCTTTTCCCGTGCCACACTAGGTTGGGTGCATTTAGAAATGACACTCGCATTACATCTTTAGCAACACTCGGTCTGGAGAAGATTCTAGAAGCTCCTGGATACAGTTCCAGACATACTGGGAGAGAAAGACCTAGTGAAAGAGAAATACAGAACATACATTCAATACAAGGAGAAAGAGCCAAGCAGTGTTAAGGGGTATAGGGAGGGCTGGGGGTCAGTAGGGGCAAAAGACAGAAACAAGAACAGTGGCACGTCAGGGGCCAAAGGAACTCATGCTTTTAAGATCAATGTGATTCATCTCAAAAAGCTCTGAAGGGCTGAGAGAAAACACTGGACCCTGTCTCACTGGTTTTGTCACAAAAAGTTAACATCAGTAATTGTACCATAGCATCCTCCAATTTAAAGTGGGTTAGTAACCTTGTGCCAGGCTGTCTTTCAAAGACGACTGAGACGCTTAACCTGCGTCCCTGAAGGAATCTGGAAGAAGCACCAGGTTCAAACCCCCACACCTCTGCCAGTGTCCGAGGCAACACCTCAAACATCCTCTGAGCTCATCCTGCACAGTCACCACAACACAGGGTTGGGCTCCTGGAAAGACCCCAGCCTAGGAGGTCCCACCCAGAAGTGCCTCACTCCCCCAAGGAAAGTTTCTGTGTAAATTAGAAGTGGCTTTCAGAGCCTCGTCAACCCAACTTTCCTCCCCTGGGTGCTCACCTTCTCAGCACCAGCAAGAGAATCACTTCAAAAGCATTGTGTGCCACAGGTAATGGAAGAAAAGAACAGACAGAGATAGAGAGAGAGAGGCTGCAAATGGGCTCTTTAGAGAAAAGCTCCAGCAAGCCATTAACGCTGTGCTTTGCACAAGACGAATGTGGATTAGCGTGTTTATGTCTGAGAGCTTTCTGAGCCCCATACCTGGCTATTTAAATTCACAGGGCATCCGTGGTCACATTTTGTCTCTCACCATGGGCGCAGAAGCCAGGGGACACCGGCAGCTCTGGGTACCCCAGGATGCTGGGAGAGGGCTGTTGTTCAAGAGTGCGGTTTCTTTACTTATGATGCCAGTCCCCTCTCCATCCTGTCCCCGCCGCCACCTCCCTGGGACCCAGGGCTTTCTAATCGGAAATTGCTACAACAAGTACAGAACTCCCAGGTCCACAGAGAGGTGCCCTCCGTTTTTAAAGGTGTCCTGTCTCATCACCTTAACTGTTAAGAAACCCTACCCTTTCGAGCATTTACTTTTGCCCCAATGACCTCGAATTCCTTGAATTCACAACCCCAGTGGGGAGAAGAGGGGCCTGGGGCTGGAGGGAGAAGTGAGGGGAGGAAGAAAGAAAATGGGATGCACAGAGGCTGAGAGACGTGTGTGACACAAGCTACCCACCGCAGACAAAGAACAGCGTGAGGCTGGGCGGGAGACAATGCTGGCGGAAACATGGGGTGCAGGACTGCAGGAGCGACCCCCAGCGCCCCTCCCCAACCCCAGCTCCCTTCTCGCCGGCTGAGGGCTGTGGCAGCTGCTCCACCTAGGACAGGCATGATCATTTCCTAGCTAAAAGGATTTCTGCCATTTTAATTCAGTTTTTGTTCTTGTTCTTGTTTTGTTTTAAGATAAAATAGCCTCCATCCTCCCAGATCCAGCTGTATTTTCAACTGAGAAATGACTTCGGTTTCTTTAAGAGTTTAGAATTTCTTGTGAAATAAAATAATTAAGAGGAAAAAAAAAAAGTTCAGTCCAGTTGCTAAAATCTGGTTTGTCCACAAAACACAGGTAGAAAACCATGGGTGGGGAGTGTGGTGGGGGGCTGGGGAGCCCACGTGGAGAGCAGGGGCTTTGGCCAATGGAGTGGGTGACCCAGAGGGTGTGGCCAAGATTCGCCCCTTCACCTGAAGGGTTAAAGCAACAACGCGGGGGAGGGGGGGCAGGATTTTTAACGTTTTACCTCTTCCCTCCCCCCACCAAAGTATCTGGAGCAGATTAATGCACTAGTGATTTCTAATCATCCCTGACAGGAGGGATTTGATAAAGATATGTAAGAAATTTCCTTTAACCTAGAAAACATTGGGGAAAAAGTCAACTCAGAACTGAGATTAAAGCAAACTAACAAAGACACTAAAAAACAAACAAACAAATAAAAACATGAGAAAGAGAAAAACTACCGGTGTAGCTGCCAAAGAACCACAGGAGGATAGCAGAGGCATGGTCATCACAGAGCTGGATCTTTCTAAAACCACTCTCTGTTCACAAACAAAGCATTTACTAAATAACACCCCAGGTAATGGATGAGGACAGGAATAGGGTTTGCTCTTTTAAATAACAGCAGATTGGGAAAATATTTCAATACCATCAGACAACAAATTAAAATGAAACATGTTTTCTAACTGGAGAAATGCAGATCTGGCTGGGAAATTGATTTTCACCCACCTTCCATTCTCCCTGAAGCAGATTAGAAAGAGAAAACAGAAAAGCATACATCCTGGAGATGAACTTTGGTAATGAGTGCCGTAAACATTCATAGGGAGATAGGTTCCTATTTCATTGGTCTTAGAAAAAAATTTTAATATGCACACATGAGTCAGACTCCAGTAAAATGCACTTAATATTTAATTGTTTTTGAACATTGCAGGAGGGAGTAAAGTCTTGTCACTTACCTGATGAAATCGGATCTCTCTCAAATCATCTCACCCAATGGTGTTAAAGACATTACCCCAGTGACATAATTCAACCTCAAGACAGCTTGTGGAAAACACAGGTCAGTTTGAAAACACCAGGTGGGTAAACACACATTACTTAGTCTCCTGACCTTGAATGTTAGGAGTTTGACGTCTCATCTCTTGCTTTAGGACTTCCACCTTAGGATTATGTGCTAGGAGAGGCTTTTCCAAATTTAAGCAGACTTTATAGAACAAACTGACCTTTTTTTTCATCATACATAATAAATGAAATGCCAAAAAATATTCTTCTGTCTTGATCCTAATTTTAAGGTTTCAACAGGGAGAGGCAGAGTAGAAGAGACTGGAAACCTTCCCCTCTCTTGGTTGGTATAATGAATGAGGAGTAAATCAGGGAACATTTTAAGAACCTGTGCACAGCAGAGAAAAAGGTAGTCAGCATGTTTCCCCATTTAACCAAAGTACTTCTGTTGACCTCTAAAGGTTCTGACCAATTGCAGAGCCAGTTTTGCATCCACCCTAGCCTGGGAGAAATGGAAGTCAGCGTTCTACATTTTTCACTTAAAACACAAACTAGATAATAATAATAAAAATACAGATACAGACAGAGATTATCTTTTGTCAAGCAGTACTCTAAGGGGTGTGTATATACTAACTCATTAAATCTTCCTAACAACCTCACATACAAGTGAATACAAACTTGGTTATTTTACCTGAGGTAAGAAATGCCTCATAAGATTGGTGGCAAAATAGTGCTTACAGTAGGGCATGGTGACACGCACCTGAATCCCAGCATTCTGGTGGGGGGTGCTGAGGAAGGAGGATTACAAGTTCAAGCTCAGCCTATCTCAAAATAAAAATAAAAAAAGAAGAAAAGGGCTATGGATTGTAGCTCAGTGTGAAGGTGCTGGGTTCAATATTCAGTGCTACCAAAAAAAGGTACTTAAGTTTGGAATTTCAAAGCTTATGTGTTAAAGTCTTCATTCCATCAGCCTGTACTAATGGGAGGTGATGGAACCTTCAGGAGGTGTGGCCTAATGGAAGGAAGTTAGGTCATTAGGGCATGCCCTTAAAGTGGATACTGGATCTCCATAAATTTTTCTCTTTCACTTCCCAACCATCTTAATATAAGCAGCTTTGCTTAGCCACACATCCACTGCCAAAATATCTTGCCTCATCACAAACCTAAAAGCCAGGAGGCCAATCAACCATGGACTAAAACCTCTGAAAGCCCAAGCCATCACAAACCCTTCCTTCTCGACAAGTGATTTATCTCAGGTGTTTTGTCACAGTGGTGGAAAATGGACTATGAGATAAAGGTAAGTGATTGCTTTGAGTAAAAGTAGGTGGCAGTTTTGAAAAGGTATCTCTGAACTCTACATATCCAGTAAAACAGGATGTTGGGCCATGTATTACCTAGAGCATTGTGAAGAAAACACATAAGGATACCTTGTCTAAATTTTGTTTAAACAGCCCTGATCATTACTTTCCATTAAAGAGAATATTAATCTCATAGACAGAAAAGTAAGATTAAAGAGATTAGAAACAGAAAAAGGATATATAATAAAGCATGAAAAGACTTTAGAGGAGCTAAAAGTCTTTCACCAATGTGAGGAAAACTATCTTCACTCATTTAAAGAACAGAAAATCTGAATTGAAACAAACAAAGAAAACTCAAGCTGGTCCTTCTTAGAAATCATAATCATTACAAATTTTACCTCCTGGGACTCTTCATAATACCACTTCCTAGCAGCTAAAATAATGATATGAAAAATAAGAATAGAAAATGTTTTTGTATTTCATTATTGGGGGGCACATCAGAGATCTAGAAGGAAAGAGAAGAAATGATAGTTAAAAAGGGACTCCTGGATCTGATTCTTTTGTCTTCTCACTTATTTTAAATTCAGCTGCTTAGAGGAGAAGGGGGAAAGGGAATGGTCAGACTGTATTCCAAGGTGCCAGCCCAGCACAGCCTGGGAAACCCTATAGACCACACCTACCCATCCATAGTAACCTAGTCAGGGAAACTAGGAGCACTGTACACTCCCAAACTCGACTCTCTGCCTTCTCCCACACCATCAGGGAGAAACCCCCAGGTTTCAAACACCAAATCCTCTGCCCTCTTCACACATTAAAACCTCCTGCCTTTTCAGAGCCATGGCTCTCGAGGTCACCTTAATCTAGTAACTCACAGTCATTTATTCGGCCCTGCTGTCAAAGAGAATTTTCCATCAGTAAGAAATGGCATTATTAGGTGGTGTTAAGTCAATTGATACTGCTGAGAAAAGAGATTCCAAGTGTCTGGGATTAATATTTGTGATATTTACCCTAGGCTAGTCCCGGAGTCAGAATACTTTTTAAATGTTTTTGCAGGGTGTTTACAGGTTGCTGACCTTTCAGAATCAGATCACATGGTGAGGACTAAACATTTTCTGATCAAACCTTTTTTTTTTTTTTCAAATAAAGCAGGTTTATTAGAACACTTTACCATCTACCATTCCCCTATGACACTGGTCCCTGAAAGGATATAAAGTCAAACTGTGAGCTGATAAGAGATGAAAATGCAAACGACAGATCTAATTCTCCCCCTCCTTCGCAAGTTAAAAGCCTGCCTTTTTATTGATTTTCAGATACTGAATATACATAGTTCATCTTCTAGATAATCTCAATGTGTCTTACTCCCATAAACAAATAAAATTTATGAGAATGGAAAAAAAGAGACGAATCTATATCTGTAAACAACCTTCACACATACACACACACACACCCTCTCTCTCTCTCTCTCTAACCTGGTAGACCACCAAGTCCCTGCAATAAAACAGATTATTTCTGCCAAGCCCTCACCCGTCAGCTTTTGCAGGATGTAGATCCACCTGTGTATCTCCCACAGCAAAAATACCATCCATTAATTTGAGGGGAAGGGACAGTGAAATCACTCATAAATTATAATTTGCATATTTGGCTTAATATTTGACTATTTAGAAGGGTCATCTTTGCCTAAATTCTGATACCATTCACACTGTAATGTTACACTACAGTTCTTCCCTGGGAGTTCGAGTTCTTAACATAACACAGTCACAGATGGAATACAGGGTGGGTTTGCACACCTGTGCACGGGTTCCTGCACGACAGGGAATCCTGAAACACTGCAGTGGCCTGCGCCTGTTGTCACGTGTAATCGCGCTATGGCCGCTGCCATTTTGGCTTCCTGACTGGGAACTATCCAGTTCCCACCTTTAGCATCACACGTGCCAGGATCTCACAGGCCTCACGGAGGGGCGCCACACTCCTTTCTACTGCACAAGCTTCCCCTCCACCTCCCATCGCGCCTGCCCCGCCGGTCCCTGACCTTGCCCCACTTTCCCTTCCTGGTCTGTCCACGGTTCGGTGGAGAATGCACGCTCCCAGCTGTCATCCCTGGGCCTCTTATTCTGGTTAGCAAGAGATCTTTTTCTACAAAACAACAACAACAACAACAACAACAAACACCTTGTTTTCAATTAGTAATGCTGACCAAAGCTTAAGAATCCTTAGTTTTCTTACTCAATCGTAACATAGGTTTTAATAATAAAATGTTTTAACCATAGTTCATTAGGCAGTCTTCTTTATGTCGAGAAAACTGTTTTTCAGTCATTCAGGCACAAGATTTAATTTCATTGACCCAGCTCATCGAATATCTAATGAGTCAAAGGTAAAGAAGTGACTAGAAAGACCAAAATCCCTGGCCCTAGGGAGCAGACATCCAAGATACTAACATAAGTAGCACGGGAATCTAGAAAGGTGGCCAGTACCACGGGGATTTCATGGTACTTTTACACAGTACCATTAGTTGCACAACCTACGATAGGGCTTAGCACTAGCTGAGGAAACAGTAGGCTATACAGAAAAGATAAGCATCTTTGGTTGCCCAAAGAAACCATTTTCAACAAAGGGAAAGTAGTTATTGTTTTTATTGAGTGATTCTATATTCTACAAAGTTCGGTTTCCAGTACAAAAGGTAACTTCACACTCACATGTTTGAACGGCACCATATCTGCTAAATAAAGCAAAGGAATGGAGAAATATCATTTTTTACTCTCTACCATGCCTCACCTTTAAAAAAGTCATTAATGCGTGCTACAAATAGGAGGGCCCTGGTTAGTTCCAGGCCTTTATGAAAGAGGGGCTCATCTTACTTGATTCTGAATTACATATCTGGCACTCAGCGGAAGGAATACATTTAAATCAGATGTCTTGACTGGGGTGACTGGAAATTTGTACCACTGATAAGTACACCTGTATATTCAAACACACATGTTTACCACATGGTAGAAGTGTTTTTAAAATGTTAGTGTTCATTCCAAGTGAATATGTAACTATATATATTTGCTAGTATAGTCATATTTGTTTTTTCATTCTGTTCATAGGAGGTAGATCAGTCTGAATCATTTAAAAATTAGTACAAAGAATTTGTGTTTAAAGAAATGCTGTTAGCTTTCAAGCACATTACTAACTAGAACAAATTCAATAACTGTATGTTGCCACACATTCATTTCAAGGTATTTTGTTGCGTATGCTCACATATCTACAATAGCTTTGAGAGATCTGCTTGAGTCCAGAAAAATCCTGTAAGATCAATAAAAGAAAGTGAAGTGTCAAAATATTTTGGGGTGGGGTGCACATGAAAAATATAAAGCTATTTCTAGTTTGAATTAAGGGAAAAAATGAAATAACATATACAGCCACACCTTGGTATTCAACTGCTTTGAAACTCATCGAATTTGATACTCAATACATTTCAATGTGAAAATTGTATCCTGATACTTGTCCTTTGTTTGATACTCAGTTCAAAAGCTAGAATTTGGCGTCCATGTCAATTGCCTCTTGAATCACTACCTTTCCAGCCAAAACAATTTGTTTGATGCTCATCATTTTGGTATTTCTGGAATCAATTAATGGTGAGTATACTGAGATACTACTCCAAAAAAAAAAAAAAAAAAACTCTTCTAAACGTTACTTGGATGCTTTTACGAAACATAGAAAAGATAAGGATATTAATTAGTTTTACCCTAAGTTTTTTTAATATAAACTTTATTTTTTAAATATGACCTTATCATGCTGAAGGTTTGGCTGTTTATGTCTAGCCTCTGCCTCTTTGTAGATGAGCAAGTTTCTGTGTGCATGGACGATAAAAGCTTCAACAAGCATGTCAGTCACTGTCCCAAGTGCTATCAACAATTTTTTTTTTTTTTTTGCGGCACCAGGGATTGAACTCACAACCTCGCACCTGTCAGACAGGTGCTTAAGTCACTGAGCCAAACTCCCAGCCCTGGTTTTTTGAGGCAGGGTCGCACTGTGTAGCTCAGGCTGGCCTTGCACTTGCATTGTAGCTCAAGCTGGCCTCGAACTCACAATGCTCCTCCTACCTCAGCCCCCTGAGTGCTAGGATTAAAGGCGCTATCAACAATTTATTGTCCACCTTGAACAGTCACCTCTGAAAAAAAGAAAAAATGGAGTAAAAAACCTTTACATGGGGAATTATAATGGAAATGTGTTTCAGTCTGAAGTACCAAAAGTTCTGAATTAGTGAGTGTAAGTTAATTTTTACCATATATTAGGGAAGTAATCTAAATCTCAAAGGGGAAAAAGGTGTAAAGATGCAGTTACCTATTATTTAACACCACTTCAATCAGACAAATTTTCTTGCAAGGAAGGAATCTTAAAATAGAAATATTTTAAGAACAGGGAGTTCTTACAAGTTTGGTAACCACATTTGTTTTTTTACTCTGAATGTAAGTCAGTGAGCGCAAGACGACAAAAGATTTAGTGCCATGCAGAATCAAAAACAAGCTTTGCTCCTGAAATGCAAATTTGAGTTTCAGCGTTGTAGATGACAACGCGCTGTGCTGTGTGGTCCAGAGCACGCGAACTGCGGGGAGCAGATGTAACGGGGAGAGGCTGAGATTCAGGGTGCCCCGATCTCGGCAGCTCCCTCTCCCAGCCTCTTGCACCTAGCCTTCCGCGCCGACTCTGTCTTCCTGCAGCCCCGCTTTCCCGGCGCCTGCTCCTCTTGTATCCAAAGCCAGCACTTGAGACTTCACACCTTCGTTTCTAACGTCACCACCAAGTCAGTCCCCTTTCTCTCACATGCTTCACCACTAAATCAGTGATCCTAAATTCCATCCAGGGCACTTGAGGGACAGCTTTGCTCAGCAACTCATGAAGCAGGCAGTCAAGTTTGCCAGCATCTGACCCCAGCCCGCTGTTTGAGTTTGAGGTTCTACTTCTCTCCATCCTCCATAGGACTGTTTAGATGCCCAGTGGCACCATCCCATAGGGGGCACCGAAACACCACTAATAAATGAGAAACATGGGGAGCGTTAACTTGGGCTTTTACCCTGCTTACTCAGACCTGGCAGAGCAAAGCACGCCCACATGCAAAGAGACCACGTGCTAATATCCACGTGAAGGATCCCTACCCACGGCTGGCATGACTAACCACATCCAACAGTGTGTGATTTCACACGTTCACCGCGAGGCTGTCATTTGTATGTCCCACTGTCGGCAGCTCTGAACCGCCACTGGTACAGGCGTGATGGTCCCCTCAGGCGGCACGGGTCAGCCCCATCGGGTGGCCTGAGGTTAGTGGTTCAAGCCAGCAGAAACTTGTTACAAAAGTATACGATGAAAGTCTGGTCCAAATAAGGTAAAGTGTCATGTTGCCTTCGGAGCATGCAACAGGTATCTTATTGTGGACACAGAGAAAAATGCACCTATTTCTGCACAGAAAATCGTTTTCTCTTACACTCTCCCTCTAGAAGACGTTGACCACATTCTGAGGCTGAATGCGCAGCTGGCCGGGCCCCGCTGTGCAGCACTCTGTTCCTCTCTGTCATCGGCTTCACACAAGCTGTGCACACCTCGCCACTGTGCCTGCCCGTGTCCACATCCTGCTTTCTCTGGGATACTTTCTTTCCCTGACCCTCAGCCACCTGCAATACTGACGATGCTCTAAGACTTGGGTGACCTTCCACCTCCTTCTGTAACATCCTCTTCATTCTCACAAATCATAAATTCCCTGTCTGCTGAAACCTGGTATTTCTGACAAGGTACCCACATTGTCTTTCATGCCCACTTTTAAAAGGAAAAACATACCCATTTCCCTGACATGGCATTTTCTAAGAGTCTTACACACATTTCCACGTATTCTTTCAACCAATCACACATACTACCCTTATTTCCATTTTATCGATGAATGAACTGAGGTTTATATATTTTATTTTATTTTGGGCTTTCCGAGACAAAGTCTTGTTCAGGCTAGCCTTGAACTCACTATGTAGCGCAGGTTGGCCTTGAATTTGTGGCAATTCTCCTGCCTCAGCTTCCGAGTGCAGAGTTAAGAGGCGTGTGCCACCCATCTTGGTTTAAATAAAAGTTTATTGAATTGAGATCACCTGCTCAACACTGTACAACCATGCATGTACACGCATGCAAGAGTGGAGCAGCCAGGACTGTGCACAGAGTTGCTGTTATTCAGCAAAGTGCTAGAAGGCCTAGCCAGGCCCACAGGGAAGGTCAGGACAATAAAACTACAAAAATCAGATAGGATCTGGACTACATAAATGGAAGCAGGAAGGAAAGGAGAAAGGAAAAAGGAAGGAAGGAAGGA
This sequence comes from Dasyprocta punctata, assembly GCA_004363535.1. Lineage (NCBI taxonomy): Eukaryota > Metazoa > Chordata > Mammalia > Rodentia > Dasyproctidae > Dasyprocta > Dasyprocta punctata. Next base: position 53,282 of record RJWM01004446.1, on the reverse strand, counting down.
AGGAAGGAGGGAAGTGGGGAAGGAAAAAAAGAAGGAAGGAAACTAGGAAGTCAGACAGGAAGGTATCACAATAAAAGATTAGCATATAAAAATTATATTTCAATAAATACGGGAGCATCAAAATTTAAACTATTATACCAGCTGCAATTATTAAAAAGTTAAATAGAGCCAGACTCCAGTAATCCCAGCTGCTCATGAAACTGAAGCAAAAAGTTTGCAAGTGCAAGGCCAACCTGGGCAATTTAGCAAGATCTAGTATTAAGATTAAAATAAAACATTCAAAAAGGCTGGGGATATAGTTTATCAGTAAAACCCCTGGGTTCAATGCCCAGTAGCACGCAAGCATGTGCATGCTAACACACACACACACACACACACACACACACACACACCCTTACACGTGAAGTTAGATAAGGGTCAACCTAACAAAACATATACAGGGCTGATATGCCAATGATTGAAAACACTGATGAGTGAAATAAAAGTAAATCTAAATAAATGGAGATGTATACTTTATTTATGGATTATAAGACTCAGATACAGTAAAATAATATGAATTTTCTTCAAATTGATGAGGATATTTAGCATAATTCTTAACCAAATCCCAGCAAGATTGACTTTGGAAAGACAAAATTATTTCAAAAGTATTATGAAAATGGAAAGGAACAAAAAAAACTGAAATCAGTTTGCAAAAAGAATAAAATGGAAGGAATCATTGTACCTGGTTTCAAGATTTATTGTGTAACTATGGTAATCAGGACTACGGGGTACTGGTGGAGAGACAGACACCAGATCAATGGAACAGAATAGAGAACTCAGAAATAGATCCATACAACACAAATATGTTCAATTGATTTTTGACAAAGGTGCAAAAGCAATTTCATGGAGAAACGATGGTCTTTTCATCAAATGGGCTTGAGCAATTAACAGTCTTTGGCAAAACAAACAAACAAAAAACAAAGCATGGTTCAGGCTGACCTAAATCTCGCACCTTTCACAAAAATCACCTCAAAATGGATCACAGGCTTAAATGTAATACCACACGATTTTTAGGAAAAAAAAAAAAAAGAAAATATTTGGAGTCTAGAGCTAGGGAAAGAATTCCTTAACCTTAAATGTATGATCGATCAAGGACAAACTGATAAGTTGTACTGCATCAGAACGAAAAATGCTTGTTACATGAAAGACTCTCTTAAAAGTATGAAAACACAAATTACAAACTGGGAGAAAATATTCGCAAATCATATATTTGGCAGAGGACTTGTATCTAGAATGTACAAAAGACTTTCAAAACATACGTAAAGAAAGAATCCAATTAGAAAATGGAAAAAAGGCCTGAGCAGAGACTTCACCAGAGAGGACCCAAAGACAGCAAACTATCACACAAAAAGATGGTCAACACCCTTCGCCACCTAGGAAATGCAATCTAAAGCCACAATAAGATGCCACTAGACACCCGTTAGAATGGCTAACACAAAAAATAGTGACACCAGCAAATGTTGGCAAAGATTCAGAGAAACGAAATCCACTACATTACAGGTGGGAAGGTAAAATAATACAGCCACGTGGGAAAGAGGTTGTTCTTAAAAAACAAACAAACAAACAAACAAACAAAAAAGCTCAACTATCACATGACTTAGTCAATTGCACTCCCAGATATTTATCCCAGGAAAAAGAAAATTATGTCTGCAGAAAAACAAGTACAAGATTATTCACATCAGCCATACTCACATAGATCAGATTGTTCATGTCGGCTTTATTCATCACAGTCAAAACCCAGAAACTACTCAAATGTCCCTCAAGGGCTGGATAGTTAAAAAAAAAAAAAAGGATGTCCATTCCATAGAATACTACTCTGCAATAAGTTGAGTGCAGTGGTTAATACAGGCCTGCATGCCTGTAACCCCAGCACTCCAAGAGGCTGAGGCAGGAGGGTTGCAAATTTGAACTCATTCCGGGCAATTTAGCAATTTAGTGAAAACGTGTCTCAAAACACAAAAGATTTTAAAATCCTGGGGATATAGCTCAGTGAGAAGCCCTGGGTTCAACTCCCAGTATGAAAGAAAGAAAGGCAGGAAGGAAGGAAGGGAGGGAGGGAGGGAGGGAGGAAGGAAGGAAGGAATAAGGAGAGAGAGAGAAAGAGAGAGAGAGAGAGAGAGAGAGAGAGAGAGAGAGAGAGAGAGAGAGAGAGAGAGAGAGAAGAAAAGAAAAGAAAGAAAACAACTTTTTAAAAGTAAAAGTAAAAGTGAAGGAGCTATAGATACAAGCAACAGCTTCAGGGCATAGTGCTGAATAGAAAAAGGTTACACAGTGTGTGGTTACATTTATGCAAAATTCTTGAGATGACAGTTGTAGAAACAGGGAGGGGATGAGTGGTCACCAGGGGCTAAGGCCAGGGTTTAGTGAAGTAGTAAGTGCAGCTTTTTAGCAGCAACTTGAGCATCCCAATGGTTAAGGAAATGGTCTACACTGGGCAAAACTGAACTATGGGTAAACGAGTTCTCTCAGTATCATGTCTGACAACTGCATGTGAATCTACAATTATCTTAAAATAAAATGCTTGCCTTAAAAAAATAAAAGGAATGAATATGCTAGATGGTTAGTGCTGGTTGGGGTGGGCTGATTCTCTGCCATGTCGAAGAGGGCTTCATTCCAACTCAGTTGTGGCTTTAAAAAATCCCAAGTTCAAATAACCTAAAAATTTAATCTGTGAACTGATCCTGAGTTTAATTTAAACCTGCGAGTGTCGCCATCTCTATATGGCTGCTTCTGCTGGTATTTGTACTAAACAAAAACCAAACAAAGGTGTAAGACACCATAAAAACACTCGAAACCCCTCACACAGCAATATTAACGTGTGTATATGAAAACATACTTATTTATGAAATACAATGCACAAGTCCAACAAAATACACTATTAATACTTTTGTAACATTCATGGGGTAAATGCTTTAATTCAGATAACAATCTTGTTCATATTAATATACTAATGTCACTACATGGAAAGGAAAAGGAAAAGAAAACTATAGCACAATTATTTGACCCTGAATTACCTAGCATTACATTAATCCAAAGTTTTGTTGATTTTCAGGGAATTCCTTTCTTGTGTTAATTTCCCTGTAGGAGGGGAAATCTAAGGCTAGTCTCTTAACACCTTGCTTGATTTTTCCCTATTCATTAATGTATCCACAAGAATTATTTTTGGGGAGGGCTGTTATGAAAGCTCTCTGATAAGCCATTTTAAAATAAAACAGAAAAAAACATTCACAATGGAAAAAATGATACAGAAAAGAGTAACTTGCTTCACTGTGCCCCCAAAAGAAGAAAAAATAAAGGGGACAATGTCAGCATACTCAATAATAAGGGGTTCTGTTTCTTATTTTTTAATTCAAAGCAAAGGATACACATATTTAAAGCTGATAAGGGATAAGCTTATATGAGATAAAGTACGAATACAGAACAAAATAAAAGATCATAGGACATAGGGAGATCTTTTTCAAATGGAAGAGAAACAAGAGATGGAGGGAGAGGGGAGGGATAGGAAAGGGGATGAAAAAAAGTTGAAGGAAAAAATGGAAATACAGCTTTTGCAAATGGGAAGGGGACCAACCAGCTGAAAGAAACAGGAAGGTGTAGGGAGGGTAGGGGATAAAACAAGAATTAGGATGTGTTGGATACTTGGACCACCTCTCCACGATTAATGTAGTCATTATGTACTGCAAACATGTACTACTAAAAATACATACATTCATGCATAGATCAGGAGCAGACACCCCATCTGGAAACCCTTCCATAAAAGTAAAGCAGGAGTTTTTTTTTTTTTTTCTTTGTCTATCAGATACATACAGAGACTGGGATATGTAAACATTGAGTATCACGGAAGACCGTTGCATGATTCTATCAAGGCACGATGCATGTACAATTCAGGAACGTCCACAAGAATGTTTGATAGTCTATTATCAGGCACTGCTTGGAAGCCACACAGCAAGATGAAACAGAAATGGTTTCTGCTATTTGTGTTTTGGTGATTGAATTTTAAAACACCGAATGGTTTCACATAGTTTTGCATTTTCATATAACTTTTCTCCATATAGTTCGCAGGGTCATTAACTTACTACAACTTATACAATCAACCCCTTAACTTTGGGCTTCTATATGTCTTCTCAACTTTTCAGGGTTACAGTTAATACAGAGCAGTGATGAGTGACAATAAACTAGTGATACAAAAGACCAAAATCGAAAAAAAAACATTTACTTAAACATAGACGAAGCTAACAAATACAAAAAAACCAAAACCAAACAAGCAAAAAAACCACTCAACTCTAATTGCTGATATGTGAAACATCAGTGATTAGAGAATTTTTTTTTCTCTCAAATTATTTAAACCTTGACCTCTTAACCCATGTGGGTTCCAGTTATTTTCTGTTGACTAATCCTAACCCCATGCACCAAGCAGCTCCCTCAGCTCCTCTAATCAGCCTCATTTTTTCCCAGGGTGTTGCACATTTTCCCATTTCTGCAAACTTCCTCCACCCTATGCTTTGTATCCTAACCGATTTTTGAGCTTCTCAGGTCCCTCCACAGGCAAGGTGACATATACCTCAGGGACTTGGTCATTACTTCACCCCACTGGAATTATCGTTTTATTTCTGTCTTTCCCACTGGGCCCAAAGCTCTTTGACAACACTTTGTTCTGAGAAAGAGGGCTGGAAACATAGTAGATGCTCAATAAGCACCTAAGCAGTAATGAAAAGATGAGGAATAGTGAAGGAACAAACAAATTCCTGGACCTCTGGAATAGGAAGATAGACAACTCCTTGTCCACACAGATGGCTAGTTCCTGCTCATTACAAGGTCAACAACATGGGGGTTCCCTGGGAAAGACCCAACTATACTTTAGAGGTTCATCTTTCCATTGCTATACAACCTAGGAATTTAAGCACCTTCCAGAAAACTGTACTTCATCTGTGTCTGTGCAGAACTCCTCTTGGAGGTACCAAAGTCCTCTTTGGTAAATACTGCCTTGCAAAGATACAATGTATCACTTCAGTGTGTGCTGAGGACTTTCAAAAACAGGTGTCCCTGTACAGTGTCTAGGTAGGATGCCCGGACTACTTCATTTACCTAAAGAACTATGAAAGCTCTAGGCGCTTTTAAGTGAGGATTTCTTAGTCCTAATGCCTGTCACTAAATTTCCGTCTTTCTCAGTACTGAGACCATGAATCCTCAAACACTGGTTCCAGGTGAGGCTGGCTGACGAGCGCCTGAGGCCTCACAACACTGGTTGTACACTGTCCCATCTTCTCCCGTCTCATTTCACAAGGTTCTTCCCACTGCAAACAGCAACACTGCTTTTTTTTCCCCCCTGACCTTTGTCAACTGGGTCGCTGCACTGCATTTGGAAGTATTAACAATGGTCATTACCTGCCCTGTTTATTCAGTGTTAAGTATTAACAAGGCCTGGGATATCTCAGCTGTAGCCATCTTTCTCCAGGAAAACGGTGCCTGTGTAAATGTCCTAATGCAAACAGCAGCCCTGGCCTTTCCTCGCTGGGGGTGGGGAGAAGACCTGGAAGCAACTGAAAGGATAGAAGAAAAGAGCAGATACTGTAAAAGTGCAGTTTCCAGAAACACAGAAGATAAATGCACCATGAAATCCAATTAAAGGCCTAGTTTTGTCTGTGCACTTGGTCAGTCCTGGTATTCACCAGTGTGGGGCACAAAGCACATATTTCTGGCTTTGTTTATAATGCCTTTAAACAGTTTGATATTGAGTAAACAGTGTATAAATATTTTACGGAGTGAAGAGGGGAAGAAAACTGTTCGCATCGAGCTCTCTTTGTTTAGGGTCGTGTGTTTGTGTTTTTGTGTGAAACAGCTATGTCAGAGTGGGTGGGATTCTGCTTCTGAGGAGATGGCAGAAGGCCGGAGGTATTAACCTGTGCACAAAAAAGGGTGAAGAGTTTTATTAAAACTCGCATCAGATATTGCTTGTTGGACACTGAAATTGCAAAACTTGCAAAGAGGAGGGCCCAACACTATATAGACAAGATCAAATACAAAAAAAAAATTGACTTGGGGGGAGAAAAAAAAAATCTTCCACCAGAGTCAGCTTTTCTGTAAAAACAAGCCCACTCATAAATTGACTTGGGTCAGGTGACAAGGCGTAATTCCATCCTCAGACAGCGGCAGGGAACTGCCTGTGAAACAAACCAGAGACAAATACAAGCTTCTTCCACAATATCTGAGCTGCTGACAATAAGGCTCAGGCTACCTTTTCCTCTGTAAAGTACCCAAGCCATCGCAGAGGTGGAACAAGGTACAGAGAAGACCGCAGCTTTCCCGTCCACCACAGAAAATAAAACAACACTGCTACTCACACTCAGATTTGCAAATCTGTGTACTGTTTGGGAGGATACACTTTGGAGGTATCCTTGCAAGCTTAGAATACCTGTATACCCATTTCCTAGCTAGTGACCTTTGACAAGTTACTTAGGTTATTTTCAATCTTTTCCTTTTCAGAAGTGACTATAAGTAAGAGGAATTAATGAAGGGCAGAAAAAACAGAATGCTCAGCTGGAAGTACTCAGCGACAAAACCTTTATATAAGAACCAATGCTATCATTTTTTAGGGCCTGATATGTGCCAAGGAGATCAGATACAGTGTTCTCGTCTTTACGCATCTCTCCAAAGTCAGTAATGTTATTTCCAGTTTAACAAATGTGGAGACCGAGGTTAAGAACAGTCGAGTAATGAGAAGCAGTAAGACCATCTACCTCATTTTTTCCTCACATTTAAAAAATGGCCCAAGAATTTCCTTTTCCTCTCTGATTCCCTTCTTTCACTATCATACTTCAGGTGCCAACTGCACTGGGAGTCTCCCTCCTTTGTTTTCTCTTTTGGAAGTACTTTTGATCGAACCCAGGGCCTTCTCACTGAGCTACATTCCTCACCCTTTTAGAATTTATTTTGAGACAGGGTCTTGCTAAGCTGCCAGCTTCCCAGGCTGGCCCTGATCTTCCTGCCTCCCTCCCCCAGAGTGCTTGCATTACATGGGTGTGGCACCACCCCCAACTTGTTCTTTTTCTTCTTCAGTCAGTTTAACTTTTCTAAATCTGTCCTGCCAACCACTGCTCACCATCATTTCTGGGTGCCACATACTGCGATATTCTACCTAATTTTGTTTGGTATGAGCCGAACCCTGCAGCCCCCCTAATCCCATTAGATCAACATCAGCACCATCCCTGAAATGACAGCAAACACTTCCTTGGCCCTTTTTCATGTGTCACTTACCTTATGAGATAGATACCATTATTAGGTCAATCTTAGACATATGAACATTAGGTCACCAAATAGTTAAGTGGCCCATCAGGGTCACACTGTAAGTAGCAGATTGAGTGCCAGCTAGTGGCCCTCAGCCCAGCTCGGAATTCTTGGTCTAATTCAAGACCTGCTACCTCCATGACCCTGGAAGAACCCAAAGTCAGTTCCTGATTCCAGCAAATGAGACTTGGTAGGAGGGGGGATAGTTGTTGAAAAGGAGATTTATATTTTCTATGACATTTGCAATGAAAATTGCTTCCTCTGTATTGTAAATGTATGGTTTGTTCATCACAAGGGAAAATAAAGTGTTTTTTCGGTAGGATGATGTAGGAACATTGTATTTTGGGGGACATAAGTTCTGAGTTTCCCTCAAAAAACTATTAGAATAGGCTGTTTGCAAATTGGGGCTTCCTTTATTTCCATTTGGGGTAAAGTTAAAGCGAGGGAGACAGGAAAAGGGAAGATTTCTCATTCCTTGTCGGTACAGCTCTGCACAGGAGAATGCAACCTGGAAGAGACGTCCCAACTTTCAAAATGTGCTAAAAATAAACATAAGTGCTTCGTTAGAGCTAATCTGGCAGCCAAAAGTGAATATTAATAACATAGAAGATCAATAAGATGCCTCCCTAAGAACAACAGATTAACCTGGTTCTAGAAGTAACGAGGTTTGTGTAGGCCAGAGAAGAGGCAATAGGTAGGGAGGCAGGGTCAGAAGAGAAATTCCCTTCAGATTCGTAAGATCCAAGAAATTGAGACAAAATATACTCATCTCCTTTTGGCTCTGCCAACTAAATAAGCAGTTTAATCAATTTTTACTTTACTTTCCCTGTCTACATCTGCCATTACTACCTCAACAGAAAAATGTATGACCCTAGTTCAAATACAGGTCAAGACAGCTATAATAAATACTTATGAGCATATGCTATTATTTTCTACATCAGTCCTTGGGTTATATATCCAAGTAAAGGACAGAGAGGGTAGGTTTTACCCAAAGCATATTCAATGAGAAAAAGATTCTGTGGCCAATAAATCTAAGAAATGCTGCAGGAATGCTCCCCTTTGAAGATACTGAAGACTCTGAGTAGCCCACCAGGAAAATCACCCACGGAACATATATAGGTCAGTGTTTCCAGGCCTCTTGACCTTACATATTTTTTTTCTTAGCTCCTGTTAACATCTTCGTGCAAAATGAAGCTAAAAGCACCAGGCTAACAGGTGAAGAAGCCCTCCTTTCCTGTGTGATGTAAAGTAATCATTAACTTCCCTGGACTTGAATTCCTAGAGGGAGCTGGACCACAGGGTGGCTAAAGACTCTGTCCAGCCTTACAGTTCTTCTATGTCCATGGCCACTGTCCACAACAGGGAAACTGGGGCCTGAAGAGCCACTCCACAGCTTGCTCCCTCCGGCTAAGCCACCTCACCAGCTCTGGAGTCACCCAGGAGAGCCGGGACAATGGATCCTTTACAGCGCGTCACATTCAGCCCTTTATGTCCGGGCTGAGCACTAATATTGCAAAGGCTGTTGGGGGTGGCGGGGCAACAGAGGGAGGGAATTCTCAGAGAATTGCTCAAACAAGCTTATTTTTGTTCTTTGAAACATTTGCTGGCTTTCAGATGTGGCTTTTTAAAGAGTTTCTTGTGCTTTTTCATTTAAATATGCAAGTTTAATAAACATTATTCACCCAAAACAGAGAAATGAAGTAAACTCTCATAATGGATTCTTTAGGCCTACATTCTTAGGCCACATTCTCAGATGCTTTCAGTGGAAATGTTGTTAATACTGACATTTCAACTTTTTAAAAACTATCACAACCAAAAGGATTGTCTCTAATACTGAAAATATGACTTTTAGTCATCCTCACAAAATTGTTTGCCTTTTATGTTTATTTATATATTATTCTTCTTGAAAAGAGTGTAGCAAGAGAGAGAAAAGTAAGGGCTACCGCTCTACAAGTTGAAGTTGGCTTTTTACTTTCTTGTTTTTGCACCATGGACACATTAATAACGTAACAGCTGCAGCCAACACTCACATTCATGCATGGTACATGATAGACCTTATTCAAGTCATGTGCATGAATGTGCAATCCTGTATGCTCTCTTATTATTTCAGTTTTACAGATTTGGAAACTGAGGTACCAAGCATCTTAAGTGACATGCCAAGGCCTCACACCATTAATGAGTGGCAGAGTTGAGATTTGAATGCAGAAGTCTTAATCACCATTTTGTAGGGGTGCTTGTTGAATTTGTGAAAGAACAAAACCATTAGCATAAAAAACATAGAAGTAGTGGAGAGATGTAACTTGGAGACACATGAACTCCATGATACAAATAAAGAAAAATGAATCTCTGACTTGTTGGTTCTACTTAAGTCAGATGAAAGGGGAAAGGCCCACCATCCCACAGAAGACACAGGTTAGAACCATGACTCAGGTCCTGTGAGTTCAGGGCTATGAGAACGGCTGACCCAGGTTACGAAACCTCCTTCCCAAATGTTTGTAACATCTGAAATAGCAAAGAAGCATCTGAAATAGTCCAATAAAGTTCCTATAGAGGTTAAAATGTGCTAAACTAACTTTCTTTAAGACTGCTCTGATGCTCTCCTGAAGCTTTCTATGCCTATTGTCCCCCAGATATTAAAAAATTGTTTGTTTTTTCTATGTTAATGGGGAGGGTTGAAAGGAAGAAATAGGACAGAGATTAAAAAGACATAAAAGACAACACGCTACATAATGTGTGAACTTTGCCTGGATTCTAACTGACAAAACCAACCCGGAAAAGACTTTTAGGGGGGCTAGGGATTAATTAAGAAATTTTGCTTATGGTCTTGCCATTAGATATTGCCAAGGAGTTAATATTAATTTTGTTAGACATGACATAGTATTGTGGTTATATGAAAAATTGCTACTTTTTAAAGAAACTGCATCCTACAGTAAACAAAGGTAAATAGCATGATGTCTGAGATTTATTACACTGAGGGAAAAAGGGGGGTTAGATGAACAAGTGTGGTAAAATCTTGATTACCATTAAACCTGAGTGATGAAGGACCAGGGATTTAGCTCAGTGGTATAAGCCCCTGCCTGGTAGGTGTGAGGTTGTGAGTTCAATCCCTGGTACAAAAAAACAAAAAACAAAAAACAAAAAAACCTGAGGGATGAAATATTGGGGGGGGGTGTCATTATATAGTTCTGTTCTTGACAATTCTCATGATAAAGTATTTTGATAAAGAATATGAAAATATTTTCATTCTGATGAAAACAACTGTGCGATCCATAAAGTGATTTGAAAATACAGTATTCAAGAAATGGCCAGCTACATACCTGGGAATACAGTTCACTTCTCCCAAGGCTGAGGCCAGGACAGCCATGAAGCAGAGCGATTCAGGGAAGAAAAGACAGAACCACAGTAATGGTGCTACCTTTGTTCCAGGGAGTTTTAAGAGGCCTGCTATCAGCTCTAGATTCGCTGTCTCTGCTTTCAGCTTCCTCCAGAAATGTCCTCAGTAGCCTCAAATTCTGCTTCAAAAAAACTGATGAGATCAATCTGATATCCCTTGCCTTATGCAGCTGGCATTTATAATCTCTCCCAACGACTGGCTCTCAGTCCTTGGGAGGAACTGGTTTAATTACTGAGTGTGAGTGTGTGTTTGTCCAAGCTTGGCTCCTCCGCAATCTTTGTTTGTTACTCGTTGGCTTTTTCCTTTATGAAACCAAAAGCCAAATTTCTATTTGATATTCCAGGTGTGTTTAATATTGTTCTGTCTTCAGGACAACTAATATCCCACAGTAATTAAGAAATTAGATTTTTTTTCCCAAAGAAAATGACCACGTACCTAAATTATTATAGTTTCCCACAGTACCTATACCAGAGGCTCATCAAAACACATATCAAACGGCAAATAAAGACCTTTAGAAACAGGAATAAACACTCTGAACAAATTAGTAGGTCAGAATCCATGAATACTGCATGTTCCAGCCTCCTTGTTCCCCCCACACCAACAATCATTTTGTTTCTAAAAACACATGAGTTTTTTTGCATTTAATCATACTCCACGGTAAATTTTGCACCCTAGTTTTTCATCTGACATTAAAATACTGTGTCTTCCTCATAAACGCCTACTAATGGCTGCAGAATTTCCCGTCAAGTATAGACAACCGTTTCCTTAGGTTTTTCCCTACTATGCGAGAGAAAGTTGTTTACCAGTTGTTCAGTACCAGAAAATGAGTGATCCTTTCATGAACATATCCACATATAACACTTTCTTCTGGAATGAGGCGCGTTTTCATAGCACAGGGTCTCAGATCATTACTTGATCACATTACGAACAGGATCTAGGCGTTTAGCTCAACACAAGAAGAGATAACAATGGAAGTCAGATCTCATTGAGAAGCGAGTCTGCGCTGAATGAACGCAGTATTCTCCCTCCATTATCTGAGGCTCATACTGTGTGCGTGCAGAAAAATGTCACTGTCTCGTGGTCTTTCAGGAGCACACAGTGTTATCCTTGATCTAACCTTCGTCACTTTCCCTAAATTTTCTTGCTGCAGCTGTTTTTCTTACAGCGTCCCGACGTGAACAACGTGCGGTCCTGGTTGTTCTATTTAGAACTGCGCTTCTCCTCCACTCCCCTCGCTGGGGCATCTCTCCGATAGCGCGTCCTTCTTTCTTCTTCCTACTGTAGTTAGTTGTCTGTATTATGCATCTGCCGAGACTTTTATTTTTATTATTATTTTTTTCTTTTTTGCAGAGTTGGGATCGAACCCAGGGCCTCACACATGCCGGACAAGTGTGTTACCACCGAGCTACGGCCCAATTCCTGCAAAGTCTCTTTCATTCAGCTTTTAAGTCCCTGGAGTGCCTGGAATTGTGCTCCGCGACACCACTGGGCCATTAGCTGATTTTACTCAAATTATGAACACCATCCTGTTGAGTAGGGTGGTTTCTCTTATATTGTTCTTTGCCCACAGGGTGCTTGAAAACACTTCTCTAAAATTAGCTGCTTCTATAAAATAAACGAATGTGCTTTTCACATCTTTTCCCAGATAATTAATAAAGATGTTAAGCAAGACCATGATGAACACAGATCCCCACCCTCCTTGAAACCCAACACTTTATCATTACCTTTTTGGTCCTTCAGGCAGTTTTCAGTCAATTTGACACATTCGACTCAAACTGAATTCATTTTCTGAACTGGATTTCATGAGACCTACGATCTATTCTTCCATAATGTCTGATGTATTTAGAAATAATAATATACCTAGTGTATTCTTTTTGTCTACTCTTTTCTGATTTCCAAAACAAAAAAATCAGTTAAATGTGTCTTACTATGAAAAACTTTAAAAATCTCTGCTGTTTGTGGCTCCTGGCTCAAACACCCCATAGATGCCCACAGATTTACCCTCTCAAGTGCTCTATTATGTGCTAGTGATGAAGTTTTCCCAGTCCATTCATTTGTTCAACAAATGCTTATGAAATACTTACTATGGGCAGGTTTTAAATTTTCAATACATTTAGGCCTAATTCTATCTAGCAATAAATTATCCAGAAGCTCTTGTTCTGTGAAACATATAGGACAGTGTTTGTCCTGCTGGGATGTTTTTACTACACATTAGCAATGCTGGAACACAGACAGGCAGAAAGAGAAGAGAAAGTTCAGCGTGGCTTATTAGGAGAAGTTATGATCCACAGATAAGATTCTAACAAAGGTCGCTAAAGTAAGACAATAAATCTATGCTGTGATGATCTGTGATATCCCTGCCAATAGTGCTCCAGAGTATTTCAAATTGGACATACACCCTTGACAGTGTCTGTGTGTCTGTCTGTCTCCTTATTCCTCATGATTTCTAGAGAAAAGCTCCCATATTTTGATGGATTCATTACACTTCCATTAACCCCGGCTAACACATCATCTAAGACCTGGCCTGTTTGTTTTCTTCTTTTTCTTTCTTTTCTTTTTTTTAATGAAATAGGTCTTCATTACTGTTTAATTATCTTTATTTATCTTCTTAAAGGCCAGTTTTAAAAAGCAGTTCAGAAGCTCAGCCATTTTGCCATCAATAGCTCAGTCATTTGAGCATAATCATTAAGCTTATCTCCCTATTCATTTAATGCCAGCCTCCTTTATCTCCTCTGCACCCTCCTTTCTCTTCTTTATTAGGTTTGTATTATTACCCTTTGCACTACTAATCGCCATAAATACTTCTTGGTTATAACTCTGGAACCTCTTTGATGATTCCTGCTTTCTTGTGAGAGTCCTACAGACAGATTTCATTTACTCTTGAGTTTCCCTCTCTCTCTTTTTTTCCCTTTCTATTTCTTGCACCATTGTCGCCATCACTTGGATATTTCCGATGATGCTGGGCCTTTGTGGGGAACCTGCTGACCTTGAGCAAGCAGCTGCCCCAGCCCTACCAGGTGAGAAGCCCTATAGAACCACAGGACCCAGCTAAAGGGGCAGATGCTGCTCAGGTACCTGTTCCTGCTCCAGGGGGCCAGGGACCCCGCCTCAGCAGGATGAAGCACAGTGCAGCATTAGTGCGGATGCAACTGAGAAGGGGAGAGGACCTTGATGTGTAAACTTGCCACTCAGTCCAGCCTAACTGGGATGGCCATTTTCCCACCCATCACGTAAGCCACAAAGACCACAAACTAAGAGAAATACTGAATTTCCTTTCTTTTCTGGGGGACGTTCGTGCTTCGTATTTAGAAACATTCACTCCTTTTCTTTGTATCCTTCCTTATTTGTGTAGTAAGCGAATTTCTGACTGCTATTTGTTATGCTGGATTATTCACCAAGGAATTTTCATCCCGTATTGTAGCAGAGAAATAAATTCTTAAAAATAGAAAAAGTTTTGTAAAAAATTCATTTTAAGGAGTCCAACTAGGAAGAAGTCATAAAGAGGAAGAGGGCTTCTTACTGTACTGGTAAGTATAATGCTATTTGTAAATATTAATTCTGTTACTTTGGTTACAAGTTTCTTTTAAAAAGATTGAAATAAGATACCCATAATTGTTACGTAAATGCCATTTTTATATCAGTTTATCAAATGTTTATATTTTTCTTTCAAAACTACACTAAGCAAAATTGCCAACTTAAAATATTCTTTAATATTCATACCAAAAAAAGCAATCTAAATTCTTCGGCCCCAAATTCATATTTTTTTCCAAGTTTTAGTTTTTATCAGTACATGTATGCAATCCATAATGATTACATTCATCTTGGGGAGTCGGTACATGTACATAACGCGTCTCAGTTCTTTTTCCTTCCCCTCCCCACTAATCTCTGGGTCTCTTCCCCATTTGCAAAAGAGTTATGTCCCTAATTCCTATTGTTCATGTCTTATTTTTGCTCTTTAACCCCTATTTTAAGAGTTATTTTGGATAATTTATGGAGGACTCTGCTTGGTTCGATAACATAAGATGACGAAGACAAAATAAGTTGATTTTTTTTTCTCCTCTGTCTGAGTGAGAGCTACTCTTACTTACACAATATTTTTACTTGGGAAAATCTAACATTCTATGTATGAGCTGGAAGAACAAGGTGAAGTAAAGATCTCTTTTCCCACCACATCTTTCTTTTTGTCCATCCTGGCTTCTCTGTGTCTCATTTCCCCTGAAATTCCATCGTTTTCCTTCAGTTCTGCTGCAGATCCTGTCCATGGTTCCTTCCATCCCTCTCCTCCCATTTTAGGATAAATGCATTCTTCCTTTTTAAATGTCACATCAATTACACATCAATAACTTCGAGGAATCTTCTTGAAGACAGGAGATTAAATTATTTCAAAAGTATAACCATTGATGGATAAACTATAATCTATATGGCACTAGATAACAAATACCAGCTTATGGCACGGGCCTGCCCAAAACTAACACTTGTCAGGGAGAACTCATCTCCTTGAGGTGAAGAAAAATGCTACTAGAAGATACGACCTGCTTTAGCTGGACAAAGGAAAATAAGAGCCAGGCTCCGAACAGTCCTTCCAAGATATGTCATCCTCACCCCTCCGCCTCATCCCATCCTTTCCTGTTCTCCCCATGTGTTCATCTCCTGAAAACTGCAGATTCCTTTACCTCACCCCAGCCTCTCTGCTTTCAATTCCCTGGGCATTTTACCTCCCCCTCCTTCCGGCTCTCCACCCTCGCCTCTCAGCTCCCCGAGATCCACATGCACACCTCCAGCTGCTGCCAGCTAAGTGCTGGAGGGGGAGGGAGTTGAGAGGTTGTGGGGTTACCCCCTGCCATTGGGCAAGCCTCATATCAGAGGAGACATTTAAACCCCAGGGATGGGACAAATCATCATCATTATTTCTGCTCTAGGCACTGTGGTATTAGGTAGGGATTGAGGTTCCCACATTTGATAATGAGAAACTCAGAAATCACATAGGTGGTAACAGCATCAGCATACAATGCCACCTAAAAGTTCATGCTCCACAGGCAGTGACAGCAGAGCTGGAAAGCCAATCAGCAAACTGCTTGGACTGTTCTGATACTGTGACTTTGTACCAAGTTGCCTGCGTTGAAACTCCTGTCCTTCAAAATAGGCACCAGTGAGCACTCAGTGAAAAAAAAATAAAAATTAAGGGGCATTTAAAACAAATTCAAATGCAAATAGATTAACAACAAAGAAAACTTCTCCACTATTCTTCCAGTGCTTACTCATTTTATGATTTAAATATTTATTCCTCAAACATAGCCAGCATGTGTCCATAAGAAATCATCAGAAAACGCCAGACCTTTGGCTCTCCTTCGAGGGTCAAAGCTGAGATTTTGTGTGTATAATATTATTATAGAAAGAATAAATATTTAAAATGAACTAAGTAAGTTTTCCTTACAAACTGCCACTGAGAACAGAAAGTTTTGCACTGCTTCAAACTCTAAGGAAGTTTGTGACCATGATGCGTGAGGAGACAATATGAAGTTTGCACAGGATAGACAACAAGCCCAAGGAGTCTCTCACAATTCTTTCCGTGAAATTTTGTTATACCGAATTTTAATTCAAGAACAAGAAGTTAAGACCTCCTGTGAGTCGGCACCATGTGGCGGCTGACTGGGGGAGGAGAATAAGAAGTCAACAAGAAGCTAAGACCTCCTGTGAGTTGGTGCCATATGTGGGCTGACTGGGGGAGAGCCAGATGCCAGCCCCTTCTAGCACATGGGCAGGGAGACAAGAAGAACCAACATTCCCCCACTCCCCACCCCCATAAGCAACCAGCTGATCTAGAGAAACACAGGCTGTAATGATAGCTCATGAGGTAGAATACAACTTAATGCTTATAGCATTTAGCATTTCACTGACTTTGCAGGTCTAAAGCCGGTAGTCTGATCATCTATTAAGAAAATAACAATACGCGATGGGTGGATCTCCTTCTGCAGGTGGTAGCCATTGTTAATTCCCTATTATCTTGTTTTGAAATCCTGTATTATTCTCATTGTTTTGTTTGGTTGGGTTTTATTCTGTTTTATCTTGTGTGATTTTATTATGTCTGATGGCATGGACAGCTATTTCAAAGATAACAAGACATATTATGGTAGCCATTTTGGATTTACTATTATCCTGTTTTGAAGTCCTATATTGCATTCATTGTTTGTTTTTATTGGTTCTATTCTGTTCTGTTTTGTTTGATTTTACTATGTCTGAAGGTACGGGCAGCTATTTTGAAGACAACATGAGGCACTATGGTAACCATTGTTGACTTCCTATTATCTTGTTTTGAAGTCCTGTGTCACTTACACTGTCTTATTTTGATTGGCTTTATTGTTTTATTTTGCTTTTAAAATAAAATTTAAAAATTTTTTAATTCAAATAAGTAATTCATCAACAAAAACTTCACAATTATTGGCTGTACAAAGATCTTCAATGAATGATATTTGTTGGTGTGGGATTTAACTTAAATTTCATAATAACCCTGTAGTGGATGGAAAGCTGCATCCACAAATTTTAAACTTTCATAGGGCTAGTCATCTTGACCATTTGGAAAGGACAAGATGACCTTAATCAGAAACTTCTTTCTACTGTTTCTACCTGCCAAAGAGCAGTAGCAAAAGTTCTTTCACAAAGATTTTCCTTATTCTCAGCTGAATATGATATCTCCATCTTTTGAATATGCTAGAATTTGTCTCTGGCTCTGTTTCTACCCCTATTGTATTCCCTGCTCTCAACCCTCACTATAAGCAACTCTCCCAGCCCTGGAACTAACTCCGCAGTCTCTGTTTGTCCTGGCCAACTGGGTAAGTTGGCACTAAATAAAAATTGTCCAAGGAAAATGTGAAACTCTGAATCCTACCTAGAAGCTTGGCCTCAAATTTACCTCAGTCTTTAGGCATGTTTCATCCTCCCAATATAGATTTAGATGGCTCATTCTAGAATCACAGAATTGGAAATAGTTTTAGATACAATTGAGTTTAATCTACTCACTTTCAAAGACAAGGCAAGGAAAGTTTGAAGAGGTTAAATACCCTTTTATCACAGTGATAAAATTTAGACAAAATTGGAAGTGGCTGTGCTGGTCTATTTTGGTAGCAGCTGACCTGTCTTAGAATTTGTTGAACCTCCAGCATTGATTGTAGACTGATTTTAACCAGAAAGAAAATTTCAGGCTTGAAATTATTTGTTTTTGAGGAAACTGAAGTTGCTGATTTAATATCATCTCACTTTCATTTGATTCCTCACCAGACATAAGTGTGCTCAAAGTTCTTTGACTATCAAAAGTAAGTTTTATGAAAATGATTGCTATTACACATTACATAAACACAGGCATACTGCACTCACACCTCCACTGCTGGTGCAAGCAGGTAAGTTGCTACACTACTATGCAGGGCTTTTGGCAGTATGTTAGAGAGAGCTAGCGCTTCAACCCAACAGTACAGTTGGTGCCATTTCTAAAAATTCATTCTAAGAAAAACTTAGCTCTAGAAGTATAGTCAGTTTCTATCCTTCTGCCTTTCCATTTGTTTATAAATTTCACACAATGAATCTGTCATTTCTACCACTGAAAAAAAATATTTTTATTGTTTGTAAGGAACCAGAATATAAACTGGCTGCTTACCACCCTCCCAAGGCTCTCCAGGGTCTCATGCAATTGTTTTTTTTCTGGTCAAGAAGTTATAAAAAGGGAACGATTGTGTTATTTAGTAAAAGCTACTGGCTGTTGTAAACACGTTTTCTGGGCATTAGTTGACATCTGGATTTTTCCAAAAGCTGTAGAAGAATAAGACTTCAGCTGAACCTCCTGTCTCCATATAAACTCCCCATAATCAACAGACCTAGAAATCCTGACTGAACACCTCTGATGGACTGCACTGCACCAGGAGCTGTACGGAAACAAATGGCAAGAGCTTTCTCTTGCTTATAACCACGTCCTGTAGCAATGACTTATGCATGTGACTACACGGCCACGAATGAGAAGCTGTCATTCACTTCCAGATACAAACTGCAGGACTCTAAAGAAGGGAGGAGCTTGTGCAGATGGAACTGATGAGGAAGGGCTTTGCAGAGGGAGGATTCAAACTCCGGAAAAGAGATAGAGCATGAAGGAGCAGAGCAAGGGGAGGAACTGGGTACTGGGGCACAGGTGTCAGAGGAGAGACTTGCAGGCCAGCCTGAAGAGCACCTCAGCTCTAATGATTCCAGTCTCCAGCCACCCGCGCTGGCTGGATATCTACTTGTGCCAGACGCTACCCAGGGGAGCAGGGACAACACAACGGGTAAGAGCACTGAGTTCTGGAATCAGAGTCCCTGGATTCAAACCAGCTGTGATGCTTAATAGCTGTTCCATCTTGGACAGGGCAAGCTCTCGAGGTCTCAGTTTCCACCTGTGTAAAATGAGGATGGCAATAGGATTCATGCCACGGGACAATCAGAAGGAGATGGAGTAATTTACAAGCAAGGACTGAGTAAATGTTCCAGGGTTGGCAATGCACCAACACACAACACAGGAGGATGCCTGCCTTTGTCATGCAATGATGTAAGACATTTCAGATTTTTTTTACAATCTGTATTTTTAAATCTTTGTAAGATACATGAAACAATGTGCCTGCCTTTGGAAGTACAGAACCTGAATATACATGAACTGGTTTTTGATGACTTTCTTGCAGTGAGCCTCAGAGTCGTTACTGCTCTTCTCACAGGATGGACTAATAACAACAATGACTCTCACTGCTTGCAGCAACAAGCGCTCTGTACAGCACCCAAGTGTTTACTGAAGGCTTCTATAGAAGCCACAGGAATTTGTGAAGGAAGCCAGCTGCACATCAGGACAGAGGCAAGCCTGGGACCCAGCGTTTCTGTGCTCTTGCCAAGACTCCTAACAGCTTACCAGGAGTCTGCATGCAAGGGATAGGCTGCTACCAGTGGATTCCTAGACTCAACCTGGAAGCCTATGGCTTATGAAATGAACACTTCGTGTGAAGCAGTTTAGCTGTATGTTGACATTAACAGAAACAGAGCTGATTACAACAAGCTTAAAACCTTAATAGTTTCTTGTCCAATGTAGGTGTTCGATAGTCACAATCTGTAAACTTATTCAGTAACTGAACGCATTTTTGTTCTGCTTTGGATTTGAAGAGGAGGCAATAAAGAAGGCATTGTTATTATTTGATTGTGTTTTGACTTCCTGCTGCCCACTTCCAGTAAATTCCAGTTAATGATATATTAACTAAAATAAAATGGCACATTGAAGAGGCTTAAACATAAGTAGAGGCAGCCAGACTAGCATCTGCAAGCCCTACTGGACAGGTACTTACCCAGGTACCTAAACCAGGTCAAAACAAGTACTAAGACAGGTCAAAAATGTGTTCAGATGTTCAACAGTATCAGTCAAGGAAGTTAAGGTTAAACCCTCAAAGATGGCATATTTGTGTTCAAATAAGTGACATCAATATAGTCCTTTTCAGATCTGTTATTTTAACTAAGAATCTAGGTTGTCTTCCTCATTTTATCCAATAATATAAGAATCATTGTTATGGTTTTTGTCTAGATTTCCCACCAAAGCTTCATGTGCTCATAGGTGGGGTTTTTTGGAGATGGCTGGATCTAGGGTACATGATAATGAAATTAGTCGTCTACTGATTGGTTTAGTATAGTTCTGGATGTGGACAATGGGAAGTCCCACCATAGGTGTGAGTGGCACCAGCCAATAGGCTTATAGCCTGAATGGAATAAAAGGGAAGGGGAGGGGAGGCTTGCTGCTTCCTGCTACCTACCAGTCATGCTATGGGCTGCTTCTCCTCTGCCATGCACCCGCTGTGATGCCGCCCTGCCTCGGACCCAGCTGACTGTGGACCAGCTGACCCTATAGACTGTGAGCTAAAATAAACCTCTTCTCCTTTCACTCGTGAGTGTCAGGTATTTTGTCCCTGCAATGAGAAAAGCAACTAAAAGAATAACTTAATACAATATAACTTTAAAGAGACAAATTATGTCTTTATTCCTCTAGGGAATATACAGTATTTTCATTAAAACATTAATAGACTTCTAGGGTTTAATAATAAGTTGCTTCATTTGAGGTGGATGAATAAAGCTTTAAAATTTTTTTATGAATTTTTTTTTGAGATGGGGTGTCACTGTACAGTGCAGGCTGGCCTTGAATTCATAATCCTCTTGCCTTGGCCTCTTGAGTGCTGGGATTACAAACATGTGCCAATGCACCTGGAAAGTCTCTTTTCAGAATCCACTGTCTACCTTTTTGTTGAAGTTCTATCCTGCTGTATTTCTCATTAAGGAGTTCATGCAAGAACAAACAGGACAGTTCAGAATGGATTGAGATGAACTGAAACCAAAAATACAGTACATCTACAAAAGGTGGTAGACGGCACAGAAAAGTAAGGATTGAAGCACATCTCTTTTCTAAATGGTGTGGCATTGTACTACAGCCTTATTCTATTGTCAACAGGACTGCTGTGAGTAACTGCTTCCAGTTTTCATTAAAGGACTAGTGTGTATGTGTTTTGTCTTTTCCCACCCCCCCCATCACTTCACTTTTTTCTCGTATCAGGGATTAAATTCAGAGCTTCCCACTGAGCTATACCACCCTCAGCTGTTCTTATTATTTTGAGACAGGGTTTTGCTAAGTTGTTAAAATGCCCAGGCTGGACTCAAACTTGAGATCCTCCTGCCTCAGCACCCCAGAATGCTGGGATTACAAGTGTGCATTCCTGTGCCCAGCTGCACGTGTATTTTTCTAAAGCACTCGAGGCCTCTCCTGACACAGTGTGTGCGGATATGCGGCAAAGAAGCCACCGGTTACCCTCGGCACAGCCTGCATCACTGCTGTCCCGCAGGTAACTGCCCCAGGCGATGCAGCAGTTGGGGAAAGGGACAGAGAGAGACCTCGGTCACCCAGCAGGCAGGAAGCAGGGACTTGGTGATTACAGGCTGCCTCTTCGCCGCCAGGGAGCACCACAGGGAGGGCAACAGAGCTAGAGTCAGAGAAAACCTGCCACTCTTAGCACATCCATGTCACTGCTGTGACACACAACGACCCTTTCAAGTGACCCCTCTGATGGCCTGGTGGACACTGGATGATGTGACAGGAACTCCACACACAGCCCAGGCTGGACTCTGCTAGAGCACAGGAACAGGCAAGAAGGGACAACTTCCTGTTTTCTACCTCTGTAGCACCCAGGAGCTCTCCCTGCCCCCACCTCTACTCCATGTGATGTGTCCTTTCTTCATCTTTCCCCATATTCAAGGTCAAAAGCTGTTTGGATCACAGATATAATTATGTGGTCTTCCTTTTCCCAGAACTTGGCCTTGCAAGGCTGACTTCTAGCATCAAGCTCTTGGTGTGTATTTTACAGAGCACCTTAAAGGTGACAATGGCAGAAGACACCGCTGCCATGGTGTGTCTGCAGCTGCAGCCATCCCCCGTGCTCCCCCATCTCACTGTCCAGTGTGGGCTGAAGCTTGCTTTAACACAGACACTGCCAAGGTCCCCAGGATTCCAGTTAACATCCCGGTGGCCCTGCTCGGGGCCAACCGAAGCAGAACACGTTGTTCTAATTCAGTGGTATCTTAGTCTGCTGCTAACTGTGGAACACAATTCAGTAGATTCCCAGGAAGTAAAGCATGGAGAATCTACTTTTCATTTCCCGAAAAATCTCAAAACTCAAGGCTATTTATCAGGAAGCATTAAAAATGACTTCTGACCCTGTGTGTTTAAAGAAAGGACTAAGATATGATCCAGAAGTTCCTGGAGATAGGTTATAAAGTGAATTCTCAACACATTATTTTCTTTCCACCCTACTACTAGAGTTTGCACTTTAAACAGAGATTTCCATAAATTAGTGCATTACTTACAAAGAAATGGACTCAATTTAAATGACAAAGCAAATGACCTGAATATTATTTCCTCTAAACAGCCTGAGCAACAAGAAAAGAAAATGAACACAAAAAGGAATCGGAGTAATACCCTGTGTCTACAGGATTCCACTTAAGTGGAGCGTGTCTCCCAGCGATGCAACTCGAGGGAGGCCTGCAGCTTCAACTGGAACAATCAGATGCACATTTTCCCCCAGCACAAGCTAACTAGTGCTGCTTGCACAGCTAACTAGTTATCTAGCTACCCACATTTGAAACATAACCAGATGCACACCCTCCCTCAGTAAGTCAAGGCCCAGTGAGCACAAGGGTGACCGAAGGTCCATATATTTCAAGGCATGTCACACTGTACTTTGCAGAAAATCATTTCACTTAACAAACTCGCAGCAGGCACCGCGACAAGACATAATCTATAAGGGCCTTTTGTCTCAGGCTGAGCCGCTCTGCGGTATGGGGCTCTCTTTGCGGTGGTAATTGGTTTGGCTGTCCATTCCACCCATCAGGTGATAGAAAACTATCAATCAGCCTAAATGCAATGTGAGAGAAGTCTCTTTAGCCAATTAGTCAGTAATGAGAACATTAGCCAGGATATCTTCTGCAGAGGGCACCTTAGCCATTCCACGAGAGTGAGGAGATGACAGTCCCTGTGTGATTAATAAAGATCACAGGACACTTTAGAAATTTTACTTCTTGGGTGAAGAAGAGAATCAGAGAGAAACGCACTTGGAAGAGCTAAGAGCTTCCAGTGCCACCGAGTGCTCAATGCAAAAACATTCCCGAAACACACAACAGTTTTTGAGTTGGAGGGGACCTGCAGGGTCATTTGATCACACATCTCACTTACAGGGAATGGAATGACTTGTCCAAGGTCACCCAGATAATGGCAACAGCACACTTCTTGGGGCACTGGATAAAAATGTTAGAGCTGTTGAAAACGAATAATAAAAGGATGGCAGATCAATACAGAAAGACCCCGTGTAGCTTCTGATACTTTGATATTGCTTTTTGTCTCCACTGGGGACAAGGAATTTGCATTCACTCCCCCAGCTGCTTAGCCCAGCACAATGACTGTGAGTCTTTAGGAAGTGCTCAGTATAAATAGGAGGTTCAGAGAAATGAGCCCCAAGTTCGGTTGCCTGGGTCTACCTGCAATGCCAGCTCCATCACTAACCAGATGTGTGATTTGGGACAAGTATTGAACAAGAGTACTTCAGTTTTCCCATGCATAAAATAGAGATAGTAATAGCACCTGCCTCCCAGGGTTGCCCTGAGGCTGTTAGGTTACTCTAGAGAGCACAAAGAACACAGCCTGGACATGCCAGCTCGGTCACCGCCACTCAGCTGCAATGGCAAAGCATGTGCAGGAATAACATGAAGGAAATTCAGCAACTAAAACAAAGGGTTGGAACCTTTCTTGGCATGGGGACAGAGGAAATGTTAGTAAGAAGAGCAAATTCCAAGTGGAGGGCAGAGGTGAGGCTGGTATGGTGATTTGTGGGATGACAGCACCATAATGTCCCTTTCACCTTCCGGCATTCTCCCCAGTAGAGTCACCTGGGAATATTCAGGTGGGAATCTGTGTATCCACTCACTACTGGGCACATCTGCCGAGTGGCCATGTGGCAGATAACCCGCACATGGCGATCCTGACCTTTGGGCATGCAAGTGGTCTGATCTCCATCCTGCGCCCCTGAACGTGAAGGGGCTTCCAGCAGCCGCTCCTCCGACTGACCTCCACAGCGCTGTGGGAACTGCCTTGTCACCGCTCGCTTCGTTCCATCCCTGTGTTTCCTAGTCTGCTATGGTGCTTCCAGAGCACAGGGCCACCTCTGCAGATTGTCCCAGAGTGATACCCACCAAACAGAAGAGCCACCCTGATATGGGTGCTACTGCATGGCCGTCAAATGTCTCGGATGTTTCTTTTGCACACCTTTTTATTCTTCCCTTCTGATGTTGCCCAAGCTGGCCCTGAACTTCTGAGCTCAAGCCTGTCAAGTGTGAGGACTTCAGGCATACACCACCACACCCCTCTTTTTAACTTTCTAAGAGCAAGTACATGCTAATATTACCACTGCCATCCTCTCCTCTCCTCTTACACCAACTTCTTAGGTGTGTGTGTGTGTCTTTGTCTGTACACAAAGAGATATGAACACACACACCCAAGTTTCAAGGACCAAGTACTCTGCCACTGCCTGAACAGATGACAAAGAACAAACACAGAACTCAAGGAGTGAAGAAGGGAGCACATGAACACATCCACAAAAACCTGAATGAAGTCAAGAACAGAAGGTCTAGTGTAGAAGGCCAGGGACACGGAGGGATGCTACCTGCCGACTGAGTCACCTGGATGTATATGTACATTTGAGCTCATGAGAAGGACAGTGGCATGGTGGAGGGGGCATCTCATACCTGAAGGCAGGAACACGTTTACATTTTCATTTCTATCTCACTTTCATTTCTAAAGGATCTCAGTGGGAGACAAAGGGCAACAAAGAAATGTATGTTAAACTTAGAAAATAAGCCTCAAAACCTGTCTATTCCAGAGAATGGGTGTTTCTCATGTCTGGTTTTCAAAGTACTATGTAGAACTCATACACCGAATTCATCTCCAGGTAGAAGATGAGGGTCCCTCTCTCCTGAGCACACACGGGTGATGTAACTGTCCTCTCATGCAGGGTTAGCATGGTTGATGTCCTTGAAATTGTCCAGCTCTCCTCCTCTAACCCAATGTGCCATATTGTATCTACTATCATGTTATTCAGAAAGGAAACTTCAAAGCATTTAATGAAAGGACATCATAATTTCGTGAAAATGCTAAGTTGCACACAGAACAACTGCCATATTTATGTCTTTCACACTGACCTTATCTTGCCAGAGTAGGAGAATCAGCATCAGGAATGAACTCTGTGGATTTAGCTAGGATTCAAATATATATACATATGGCATAATAATAGCTTTCCACTATTTCACAAACATAAAATATTCATGGAGGACACCAAGGAATCATAGGGTTGTATGACACACTGAATATTTTTAAAACTTTTATCTTCCTGACATTTAAAATAAAACTTCACTTTCTTTTATATGGACAGGTGTGACTTAATGTCTACTTCTACACAAATGCATACTTAGCTATCCCAACTCTTGAAAGCACATTTTGCTACATTTTAAGTGGATTTCAAAGCAACAAGTGTGAACGTGAGTGGTTACACAACACCATCAGATAAGGCACGTGTGCCGGTTCATGCTCTATGAACAGAAGGGTTGAGTTAGGATGATAAAGAGGGCCAGGGAGACAGAGAATAAAGAAATGGAAGAGAAGGGAAGAGCACAAGGCCAGAGGATCAACTATTCAAAATTGAAGAGGTGGAGTTAAATCCAGCCCCTTTAGCAGCAGCCATTCAGGGCCTGGAAGGAGAAACAAGAAGCCAATTCGCCCTTTTGGTGAGCCATCCAGCACAGTGGCTGGGAGACAAGAGCACTCCCCCTGCCAAGCAAACAGCTCATTTGAGGGAACACAGGCTGAGTTGATAGCAACTGAGGTACAAAACAAATCAATGTTTGTATTGTTTGATTGACTTTGCAGGCCTAAAGCCAGTAGTCTGAGCATCTATTTATAGAATAACAATATGCAATATAGCAACCAGGGGGGGATTTACTTCTGTCTTGTTTTTGAAATCCAGTATTGTTCTTACTGCTTTGTTTTGTTCTGTTTTATTGTTTTATTTTATTTAATGTTCCATTTTGGTTGGTTTTACTCTGTTCTGTTTTGTTTGATTTTATTATGTCTGATGGTATGGACAGCAATTTTGAAGATAACAAGAGGCATTATGGTAGCCACTGTTGATTTCCTATTATCCTGTTTTGAAGTCCTGTATCATTTTTACTATTTTATTTTGACTGGCTTTATTCTGTTTTATTTTGCTTGGTTTTATTCTCTTTAAAATAAATTTTTAAAAAAATTCAGCCCCCTTCCATCCAGTAATGAGAGGATTGATCTCACCTGCAGCACAGTTTACGAGGTGGAGATTATTTATTGTTTAAGAAAACAGTCCAAGCCAGACATGGAGCTATGCACCTGTAATCCTGGTACTTAGGAGTCTGAGGCAGGAGAATCACTGTGAATTTGAGGCCAGCCTGCGCTACACAGTGAGTTTGAGGCCAACGTAGAATAGCATAGTGAGACCCTGTCTCAACAAACAAAAAATGAAAAACAAAACAAGCAAAGAAAATGGTCTAGACAATGATAAATACAAAGAAAATCCATTCCTTTAAAGAGTAAGTTTCAATTCCATCATTCAGAAAGCCTGACTATTTCATGAAAGACTTGTAACCAGAAGAGAACTCAGTAAGACCAACTGTGTAGATCTCTTATCTAGGAGATGAAGAAACAAGCCGGGTGCGGGGCACACACCTATAACCCAGCTCTTCTGGAAGGTGAAGTAGAAGATTGTTTGTGCCCAGGAGTTCAAGACTAACCTGGGCAACACAAAGAGAGAGAAAAGGAATGGGGGGAAGGCACAGAGAGATGAGAATAAACAAAATGACTTTCGCCAAGGTCTTACTAAATGCAAGTTATACTCTTCAAAGCATGCATTAACTCACTCCTCCCTCAAGTGCTCTGCAATAGGAAATGCTATTCATATTTTACCAATAGGAAATAAGTCATGTGCCCAAATCTCAGGATCTTCCCATCCAGGAAAAGGCAGAGCTGGGGTTCAAACATGGCTGCAGGTCCCCAGACCTGGCACTGTTAACCATTTCATTAGTTGAGGGAGTGGATGGATGGATGAATGATGAATGAACAAATGCAAAAGCCATACTGCCTATTTCTAACTTGTGGCCTTCCAGGCCACTGGCAGGGCTTGTCAACAGTACAAAGAATAAGTTTCATATGCACGAACCATTGGCTTGACGACCCATGCCTCTCATACTGCCCTCTGTACCACACTCCGCTCTGAGTGTGTGCAAAGTCAGAAGCAAAGCTGTCTGGCCGGGCACACAAGGCCAGTGCTGTGGGGATGTGGCGACAGGATGGAGATGTGCAAGGGACGGCAGAGCTTCCTGTGGGCCCCCTGGTGCTTCCTGCTGGAGGAGAGCCATCTGCCCCGGTGCCCTGGCAGCATTCCAACGGGGGCACAGGCTTTACACAAAGTTTGAAGTTTCAGTTAGTGGCAGCGTCTCCACTTCCTGTTCTGAGCTGCTGGGTAAGTCCCAGGCCGCTAGATTTGAGGACTGCAGTGCATGGAATGGCTTGGTGACCATGATTCCGAGCTGCCCCACAGCCCCGCGACCTGACAAACTGAACAGGATGTGTATATTTGATGCTGGAATCTCTCCCTTCCCCTCTGCTTCTCACCCCTCTTCCCACCTTATTTCCCAGGTCCTCACTTTAGACTGTAGGACAGAAGACATTTGGGTCTGTTAAATCTAAATGCATTTACCTAAGGCTCTGTTCAACTCTTCTATTCCACGTGAAACTCTTTTTCTCTCTCAGTTTCAATTTTCTTTTCCTCTCTTTGAGGAATGAGCTATTTCAAAAGCCCTGATTTTTATTTTATAGGAACGCTGAGGAAGAGGCCCCAGGAAAGCAGTGCTGCAGCATTTTCAGATCAGTCGTCTGGGGGATTTGTGACCTTACAAAAATTTCTGGTGGTTTCTGACATCCAACTTCCTCCCTGACTCAAAGTCTCTCTCTCCCTCTCCTGCTCCCTTTCCCTCACTCTCCCTCTCCCTCTCTTTTTCCCTGATTCTCTCTCTCTCTCTCTCTGTCTCTCTCATTCTCTCTCTCTTTTTCTCTCCCTCTCTCTCCCTTCCTGTTTCCCTCTCTTTATTTTCTGCTGCATATTTTCAGACAAATTATCTGAGCTGGTAAAATATTTAAAAATGACAAAAGTAAAAACAACCAACAGCCACTATAAAATGTTTGTTTTAAAACTGCAGCACGGGACCGGAACAGTTTATGTAACTATGCAGTGTATTTTAATGCTATCAAGTGTGCCCACCTAGATTTAGCTCTTGGGAAAAGTCTAACAAAGACAACACTCTCAATCAGTTTTAAATAGTCTATTGCAACAGAAAGTTATCTTGAACATTGGTGCAGACTCATACACAGAACCAATTTCCCCTCTAAAGAGAGTCACTGAATATAAATTCATTAGGGTGGTTAACTTCTCCATGTAAACAGAACTCATATCACTGTTAATGCAAAGAAAAACAAGCAGCCTCTTTAATGAGAGATTGTAAAACCTAAAGCAAAGAGGGTTGAGTTCTAATTGTGTTCCTTATAAAAAGGGTATAATAATAATACATGTTCCTTTTTCACGGAGATGTTTTAAGTACAAATAAGCAATGGTTAAAAATACTTTTAGTTCTCCTGGGTAAGGCACTACCTAATCCCAAGAGAGTTCTAAAAGAAAGAAGAAATAGATTGGTGTGTTCTCAGCATTTTCAATGAGGGCTAAGGACCCAAAATGTTTTAAAAGCAGAAAATTGGTAACACTGGTGATATTGTCAAAATACATTTCTCTCCAGTTAAGAAAAGGAGAAAGGCTGGGCTGAAAGGGTGTAGTGGAAAGGAATTGTCATCAAAGCATTGTTAATATGAACTGAATTATACTACAATGGCGATGCCTCGACGTGGAGAATGAAAATTGTTCTGCATTATTGTGGACTGACAATATGACAATCGTTCATTGAGAGCGGGTGACAGCTGTAGTATTAGAGCTCAGTGCGCAAGGCAAGATGAATGAGCGCTACAAGTTCTTTCAGAACGGGCCCCTATTTCACAAGAGTCCAGCTCATCCCCAAATAAATACATGCCAGCTTTTCACTATCTCAGCAAATTTAGCATCTCTTTACAAACCAAAGTGCTACCAGTGGCCTCAAAGTGCCAGTGTCATGTCCCTGCTTAGTGGATTTGCTGCAGCTGTGAAATGTCAAGTCAAAATGCCACGGAAGATCTATACAGCACCTCGGCAGAGGAAAGGGCAGGGAACGG
This sequence comes from Dasyprocta punctata, assembly GCA_004363535.1. Lineage (NCBI taxonomy): Eukaryota > Metazoa > Chordata > Mammalia > Rodentia > Dasyproctidae > Dasyprocta > Dasyprocta punctata. Next base: position 23,646 of record RJWM01004446.1, on the reverse strand, counting down.
TAAACCGCCTCGGCCGGGACGCGTGCGCACTGACGTCAGACTGTCTCCCTAGATGCACGGATCTGCTTCCGAGTCTCTGTCTCCGCACCAGGCTCACTCCCCCATAGCAGAGGGAAATAAATCTGTACTGCAACAAAATCCAGTCTTGCTCACCCATCCCACTCCCCCAGAAAACCACGCAAAATATTACCACGAGAAAGTGATGAGTTTTGTTCACAATCCCATATCAGTATTTTCATTTCTAGCTTTAATGTTTTTTGTTTTGTTTTGTTTTGTTTTGTTTTTTGGTGGTACTGGGGATTGAACTCAGGGCCTTGTGTATACTAGACAAGCACTCCACCCCTGAGCTATATATATCCCCAGTCCTTTAATGCATTTTTAAAATTCTTAAGTTAAAATGTATTTTTTTGTTTTTGGTTTTGAGACAGGGTCTTGCTGTGTAGTTCAGGCGGGTCTTGAACTCACTGTGCAGCCTAGACTGGCTTTGAACTCACAGTGATTCTCCTGCCTCAGCCTTCCAAGTGCTGGCATTATACGTCTGTGCCACTGGACCCAGTTTAAAATGTATTTTTAACTGATACATAAAACACAAAAACTGTATATAGTCAGGAGGTGCCATGTGATGTTCTGATACGTGTATATACTGTGTATTCAGGTTAAAGACATCTATCTCCCCTAATATTGATCATTTCTTTACAGGGAAAACATGCAAAATCTTTTAGTTTTATGAAACATGCAGTGTACAGCTGCTACCTGCAGTTACTCAACTGTTCAACAGCCTGCTAGAACTGCTTGCCCCAATTTAACTGCAGTTTAGTACCCATTGATCAATCTTCCCCTGACCCTCCTTTCCCTACTCACTTCAGCCTCCAGTAACCACCATTCTACTCTTGATCTCAATGCTTTTTTAAGAAAGCAGAACCTGTGGTATATTCTGTTCTAGTGCCTGCTTTGTTCCAGTGTAGCAGTCAATACAGTGCAAACATTTTTCAGTCTCATTAAATATTCTAAAATAGAATTTAATGGCTACATGCATTCCATATTCTCCACATAACTTACACAGTCCCCTATTGTTGGGCATGTAGGTGGCTTCCAGTTTTTCATTAAGAAAAAGAATGCGGCTCTTGTGTAACACTGGCTCCCTCCCTAATGTCTTAGAATAAATTTCATGAAACCCACACTGACTTTCTGTGATGCTGGCTGTGACAAATCAAAGTGAACCTGGGGCAACCCTTGGGGTGGGTACCTAGAACAGAAGTCAACCATTAAAAATAGTCCCCCAAGTATCGGTGGGAGCAGCCGATGAGGAATAGTGATAGACTAGTTCTCGGTCTTGCACTTACAGAAGACAGAACTACTCACCCCTGCATTGCTGCGGGCAAGTCTTCTAGACTTCACCAACACAATCTATCTTGGGGAGTATAGTTAGGGGAGAAATAATATAGGCAAAGGGAGAGGGAGTCTGTGAATAAAATCCATGTTTTCAAACTTGATATGAAATATAAATTCCCCTGAAACTTTGAGTGTATAACAATGTGAGAGTTATTGATGCTGTTATCTAAATACTCCTAGCTATCTACCAGGCACAGGCAGGTAGAAGCAGTTTCCTGGCCTCTGTATGGTTAAATGGGGTCCAGTCACTGGCTCTGATGAGTCGATCATGAGCGGAGTGCCAGGTTCCATGTCTGGGTTGGAACAGTAGACTGCTGAGCTCCCTCTGGAGCTTCCTCTCTCTTTCAGTACAAGCATGAGTATGAGGTGGTGCTTGGTTCTGTCTGAATGATTCTTGTAATCACAATAAGTAGAGTTCTTTCCCCCACCAACCCACAATAAACATGAGCAAGAAGTAATCTTTTCTTGTTTTGAGCTACTCAGATTTTGGAGCTACTTGTCACCCTAGCATCTCCTGACTGACAAATCCAATAAAATTTAACTGAACTTCTTTGAAATCTCATAATCTAATGGAAAATATTCATACAAAATACCACGCTACACATATAGTTTGAAAATCTAGCCAATGACAGACATAATCTTTCAGGGGTCTTGGGTTTTATTATATGACAATTCACTAGGTATTTCTTCAGTGCCTAGTACATACAAAGCAGCTACCGCATTAAGTGCTTTGGAACATTTCATGGTTCGAGTGTGGTCTGTTCTCTCAGGACTCATTTTCAGGCAGCTTGGTCTCCAATATGGCAGCATTAAGAGGCAGTAGAACATGTAAGTAGTAGATCCAAATGGGAGATGAGTGGGTCATGGGAGGGCTGCCTTTAGAAGAAGGGATTGACAGAGTTCTCAATTAGTTCTAGAAAGAGTGAGTTGTTATAAAAGAGCACAGCTGACACTTGGCACTCTCTGGTTTCCTATCTTGCCATGTGACCCCTTCTGCAATGTACTCCTACCATGTGACATCACCCACCATGAGACCATCACCAGAATGGAGCAAAGCTTGAGAGCTATGCTTGTGGGCCTCCAGAACTATGAGCTACGTAAATCTCTTTTTTGTTAACAAATCACTCAGCCTTGGGTATTTTGTTGTAGCAACAGAAAACAGACTAATACAGGAAATACGAAGAAGAAAAGGTCACAATTGTGGCCCTGAATAACTTAGAGTAGAGAGGATATAGTTTCTACTTTTCTATAAAGAAGAAATTTAGGGTTAGCCACAGGTTGCAGAGGCCACGTGGGAGAGAGTCTTGAAGCTGTGTTTGCATAGTAAATGTGGACTATGTATAAGTGAAGTTTGACAATTATCTACAAATTTTATCTTTAAATATTAACAGTGAGAGCTGGCAGCATGGACTATTCTTTTACGACAGTAAGGAAAAGATAAACTCTTAAGATGAAAAGGAACACATCCCAGTTACTCAGCTTTTGGTTAGGGTCTCCAGCCACAATTCCTTTGTGCTTAATCTGATCCCATATACTTTCTTTAAGGCAGCCGTTTCACTTGGGTTCAAACAAACAAACAAGCAAAAAGACAAAATTGAGTCCAAAGACTGGGAAGAACAGGTGGAGTGGGACAATAATGGCCACATGTGACCCTGAGAGAGTGGCCTGGATTTCTGGCCCAGGATTAGAATACTATTTCAAATATGAAAGGAAAATTTCTGGAGGCAAACTGTCCACTGAAGCACAAACATCATCCTTTTGATATCCCACCCAAATGGGAGCAGATCCAGGAAGAGGTTACAAGAAAATACAACACTTTGGATTCAGAAATGAACACAGGTTAGTTTTTCAAAAGGGCCTCAAGCAACCAAATAATATACTCATTTCTGAAGGGTCAGGAGAAAGTGATTGGGAGCCTACTGGTCCCAGAACCCAAGAAAGTCTCCTCCTATCTGGGCTTCGTGACAGTGCAAAGCCCTGGGGGCCTGCACTACTTTCATCATCAAAGATAGTGAACGTATTCCATGGAATCTGTTTTGTTCTAAGGTCAGAGCTACAGAGCCATAATTACCCAGGTAACTTAGGTCTGATGTTGCCCAAAATATCCAGGTAATTACAGAAGAAAGGTCATTTCCTTTGTATAATCTCAACTACACCACTGGCTGTCTACACTGGCAGTTATCCAGTTCAAAACAGCCTTTCATTTCATTTTGCACTTACACAGACCTTGCCAAAGACTATGAATTCTTAATGGGGGATTTAAAAAAAATTACCTTTCTAAATATGCCCTACTCCTTAAAATGATCTAATGACGTGTTCACAAGCTGATATATAAAATTCCCTTTGGTAATTTTTACATTCAAAGGAAACTCACTGTGGAATGGAAGAAGAATATCAAGAGACAGAAAGGAAGCCAGAGAGGTGAAGAGGGAGAATGAACAGGGGTGCCAAGATCTGCAAAACCGCAAGGATTAAAAGACTCCTCGCCGTATGGAGAATGAGAAAAGCAAAGCAGATATGCAGGTCAACAGACGTCTTATTCAGAGTTTGAGCTTTGACAACACAGGCAGTTTGGGGGCAGAAAGGGGCGCATCTGCTGGTCTGTGATTGCACGGGGAAGCGACCATTTCTTTTCTTCACAAAGAAAAAAAAGGCATTTATCTCAAGTACAGCAAAGCGTATTAGGATTCACCTCCCCCATTCTTTCTTTCCTCTTCCTCCTACCGTCTCCCTCGCCGCCTCCCCTTCCTGTTGGAAAAGAAAAGGTGGGAGGGGGAGGAGGACCCACCGGTCACAGACAACACTGTGGGATTCTCTTTCTTTGGCTTTTACCAGCCTGTGGGGGTCAGGATGCTATTGGTTCAGCTTTATGTGCGATATGGTGCCTCTCACTTAGCAACAGCAAGCAGGAGAGGCAGGAAGCACCGCCACCTGGCCCAGCGAGCATGCAATGGTTTAAATGAGCCACTCACTCAGGGAGACAGGAGGGAGAGAGAGAGAAAGAGTAGTCTAAGCTTAACATATTCTACTATGAGGAACAAGGCTTAATCAGGCTGCTACCAACCAAGGGGCAGGCTATGCGGGAAGAGCAAAAACTGAACATGAGTTCTTTTGAAGGAGTATCGCTGTATACATCCTATATTGTCTTCATGTGTTTTTCTTAAAGGACAATCTATTGTGCTGTATGGGAGGTAGGTAGAGAGAGAAATGGTTATCTGGGCAAAAATAAGAGATGAGATGAATCTAAGAGTCTACAGTGACTACTTGGTTTTATTTTGTCTCCACACCAGGGTGTTACTAGGAAAGAAAAGGCAAAATTGAGTGTACTTGAAAAAGCAATTGGCTGTGTAATCATGGGATTTTTTTTTTAATTAGTCCACACAGTAGCTATTTCTAAATCCTAAATTTCATCTTAGTGGTTGAAAATTGGCTTTCTGGAGAGTAAAGTGGCAAAAGAAAAGTACCTCTCTGCTAGAAAGAGATTTTTTCCCTTTTCCCTTTCTTTGTAGTGCAAGGGAAATTTCTGAGAAGGACGCAGAGAGCAGTTCTGAAAGCTCACACTGCCTGAATAAAACAGGGCTCGGTGCCAGTAACAACAAGGAAGTTCAATCAGCCAGTCCATACTCTTCCCCTTCTGGATCTCCCTACCAAACCTGAGGGGTTATCTCACCTCTACATCCACCCTACAACACCTCCTATGCAAGTCAGCCAGAGACACTATACAGAGATGAGAAAGTATCTGTCTTCCCTTGTTGGAGAAAAATGGGAGTCAACTTGGGTCTTTTGCTGGAGTCAAATGGTGCCCCCGAGATAAAGACCAACATCTTGGAGGACACAGATGGGCCTCTCTCCCCCTAAACCAGATCCAGTTAACCCCTTAGGCGCTAAGCTGTAGGACCACTGACGACAGTGACACCTACTGCTCGGGGACAGATGTACATCCTTGTGGCTCCTAGGAGGTTCTCAACAGCAACCATTCGCCTCACTCTGGTGGACTCCACTCACGTGGACTCCGCGACTGCATTTCTCACTGCTCGTAGGCTAACACTAAAGTGAGGATGTCTTTAGCCTCCTAACTTTGCAGCTGGCCCCAGACACAAGCCTGTAACTCAGGCCACCTCTGGGAGGATATGACACAAACCCATCTGGAGAGTGATTTGCTCTAGCAATGATTCTGTACAAGAGGGATGGAAAACAGGTTCACAGTGTCTGCGCCTCCTTCGGAACCACTGCTAAGGTGAAATCACCTGGTTGATCTTATCTGCTGCTTGAATCAAATATTCTGGGAAAAAGAAATGAAAGTCTCACCCGGGAGTCACTGAATTTTACCCTACTGAGAAAACCATGATAGTGAAGTTAGTACTAGTAATAAGGGGATTTAGAAACTCCACTTTCACAGGTTATAGAATAGCATTTTAACTAATCTGATTTCTTATTCTGTACATTTTGTCAACTACCATAAATTCCCTACCATTGAAAGAAAGAACTACTTCATTAGGAAAGTCAGAGTTACAATTTTCTGAAACCATAACAAAAATACATGCATGCTGATGACAGTAACCTTTATAAATCTATGATTGTTTTTCCAAGGAAGGACAAGAACCAATATCACTAATAGAACCCACGACTTCTCCCAAAATAGGCACAAAGTTTAAAAACCATGCTAAAGGTGCCAAGAACAGGAAGTCTGGATGATTATGAAATTAATGGGTCAGGAGGTACAGCTTGTTTCATTTTTGGCAAAGAATATCTAATGAGTTCTCAACCTTAATGGGTAGCTGTTGAACAGAACAGTAGGTATGCAACAAATTCAAACATTCCTCATTTTCTGGGTGCTCAAAGTACTCTGTAGGCATTTTTGCTTTTTATTCCCAAACATTCTACCTATAATAATTGGATATTAAATCATGATATTCTAATTTCTAAACTGGGGGGTTTTAGAGTTCATTCCAGGTCACAGAGCAAGTGAGAAGAGGTACTGAAGGACCAGCAGCCCACCCTGTGCCCCTGGGCCACCGAAACCAAGTGATTCGTCCTCAGTCACAGTGAGGTCTAAATCAGTCCTCTCATTGATGCCTCATCCCTGTGTGTTAATCCGAGCCACTGTCTCAGGGCCATGATGGCCTTATTAACATTCTTCTTTAAGTTCCTCATGAGTTGCTTTCATGAAATGGATTAAGGAAAAATAATTAGTTGGTAGGAGGCTTCAGTAAAACCTAGGAGCCAGTGGAGGTTCAGATGTAAGGTAAACGAAAGGCCATACTTGCCACCTGTCCCTATCTGAACTCTCTTGCATTTTAACAGTCACAGGAGCACGACATGAAAGGGGACTAGGAAAAGTAGCAGTGCTAGCTCTCCACGGAGTCACAGATCCACCAGGTGGAGCTGCACCGGGGCGGCCAGCAACATGGTCCAATTAATAGCATGACGGCGAAACTTTCACACGGCAGAACATGCCTAAACACAAGCCTGTGTGCGGTATGCACAGCACCAGTCACTCACTGTGACACCGATCACCTGGTCTACATGCGGAACCTGTTTGGTGGAGCGACAGTCATAGAAATGACATCTTCAAATGTCCCTCCCTCTAAAGCCCCGTATTTTGCTATGTGATGACAAATTCCTTCTAAGTATCCCTATGTCTGCAGTTGTTTTAGCCTAATAAAGAAGGTAAATAAATGGTGATACATGTATCCCCATGATTCATCTCTTTTCTAGATTCCTTTAACACATAACCCCAACATCCAGCAATAACCTAACGGATAACACGTATGAGTTGTGTCTAGCTAAATACGGCCCACGGAGCTCCCGCATTCAAAACGTGAAAGCTAAATAAACCAACCACCAAAGAGGCAAATAGGCAGTGAGGAGTTACAAGTTCTTCAGTTGGGAACAGAGACCACAGCCAAGAGTAACCGGTGACCCTGGGTTGGAGTTGCAATCCTGAAACCTGTCTCTCCTCACAGTCCCCAACACTCTTCACATCTTGCATGGTTCCAGCATTCTCCCAAGCAGGAAGAACGCAGGGGGAACATCCTGGATAGCTCCCTACCTCACCTCCTGGAGCAACTCGGCCTGCCCCTTGGACTGCTCTTCCTGGATGTGCCACATCCAGCTGGTGCCCCAAATCCTCCTTGATGAGGTATTTCAGTTCTGGAGTGCACCATCTTACACCCATATCAGGGCAAGGGCTGATCCCCCGATCGTTTTTCCTCCTCTGGGCCATCTGACTTTGAGACACTCTTGACTCTCACAACCAACAGTAGCTCTCACTTAATTGTTTCTGATCTAAAGTACTTTGCTGCCATATGGTTCATGTAACATCACTTTTATAAATAAAACACAACACTATAAACACATATGTGTGTGTGTGTGCATGCACATACACATGCTTGTGTTTATACAAAACTTTTTTTGAATGAATATATCTGGGGCCAGAAAATCCTTTCTGTAAAGGGCATTTAGTAAATAGTTTAGGCTTTGAGAGCCAAAGGAAAAACTTGATGTTTTCATGCAGGTGGTTACAAAAAAGAGAAAATAAATTTTCACCAATTTTTGTGAACAAAATTCAAAACTTCATTTGTAGGCATTAAAATCTGAATTTCACACAATTTTGATGTGCCAGGAAATATTACTATTTTGAATTTTTCAACCTTTTAACTATATAAAGATTCTAGCATATGGGCCATACAAAAACAGGTGGTAGCCTAGGGTCCTGACTCAGGGTTCATAATTTGGTGACTCTTAGAATATATATCAAGTAGCTAAAACTGTAATTAGGCCTAGGAAATAGGGAGAGGAACTAAAACATGAAAGCTTTTTATTCTTTACTTTCTAATTAAGACATTACCGTATTGTTTGCATTCTTACTACAGACATACATTGCTTTTATGAGTTGACAACAATGAGAGATTTGATTGACTAAAATAGACTTCTGAGCTTTCCAGTTCCTCCACAGTCTTCCTATCTCGATTTTGTTACATCCTCTGTTTAATGAGGACCGTATACCCTTCAGTATCTGCCTAATATCTCTTATTCCTTTCTCGTTTGCACACATTTGCTGCCGGGTAAAATCACACTCATATTTCAAGTAAATGAAATTTCTTATTTCCTAACTTTCATCTTAAAGTATTTCAGACAGTTTGGGGAAAATTTCAGTCAACTGACCATCACTTGCCAACTAATTTAGTGTGTTTAATTGTGTGTCTTAATTGGTCTGTGAGTTCCCACACCCAGGGATCCCCCTTAACCTTCTACTCCCCCTTAGAGCACAGTGTTGAATGTCTATTTAGGTGTTCAGCAAGTACTACATAGCTATTTATTTGACCATTCTAGGCTAAAATACAAATGTAGAATTTTTTTAAACTATAGACTAATAAATATCCTAGGATCAGCAGATGAAAGCTAAAAAGATTTTTATCTTAAAGTGTGCAAATATTATCTTCTAACTTTTGCAACTGTCCAACAATGAGATGCACTGCCTCTTGAAATAACACACTTCCTGACACTAAAAAGTATTCAAAACACAAGTGTATGACCATCTGTCAGGGATTCTGCAGAAGGAATTCCTGTATTATTTAGGTCAGGCCACATGACCTTAAAAGTCCCTTCTCACTCAAAAAATTTGTTACTCTGATTGACTCTATTCCCCTACTCCAAATTTCTCATTTATTTTTTAAAATTAAGTCATTTAAACTAACAGGGGTTACACGTTTACAACCCAGATCATCAAAATCCTGGTTTCTTTGCCATTTTATAGTTCTATGAGTGTAAGATGAAAGTAATTGCTTTAAGCAGAATTAAACTGTTTCATAAACCACCTGCACTAACCTGAACAAAAGTTCCCAGATCAGTAAAAGAAAAAGAAATTTTTTTTGTCTCTTATTTAGACAGTTCCCTGGGGATGGTCTGCTTACTTTTTCCCCCCCTTATTTATTTGTTTACTTTTAAAGAAGTGTTAGTTTCTTTCATTAATCAGCTGTCTGGATGACAATATGTAAATCATAACTACACCTGCAATTTTCTTACCTTGAATCTAATTTTCTGAATTCTTTGGAATTTTGAAGATACCCCACTTTGCAAAGGAGGCTAGAAACTCAGGTCTAATCTCCTCTTCAGAAGTAAAAAATATCACCCCTCGGGCACTCAGCTACATGCAAACGCTGCTGCAAAATGCCAAGGGCCCCAAATGACACATCACTACCTGCTGCTGGGCACCTAGCATGGGCCCATGGGTGCTCTAAGCACCTTAAGCAGACAGCAAAATACTCAGACCCTCACTTAAGAAGCCACACTGGTAGCCGGGTGTTGTGGCACAGACCTTTAATCACAGCACTCAGGAAGCTGAGGCAGGAGGATCATAGTGAGTTTGAGACCAGCCTGGGCTACAAAGTGAGTTCAAGGCCAGACTGAATTGCATAGTGAGACCCTGTCTCAAAAAACAGGGCCAGGGATTTAGCTCAGTGGTGTAAGCCTAGCAGGCGCAAGGTTGTGAGTTTGATCCCTGGTACCAGGAAAAAAAAAAGTCACACTGGTTACCTAGCAAAGGATAAATGTGTTGTTTAAAAAAAAAGAGGTGGGTAGGGTGGCAGTGGAGGGAATGTATTGGCTGGTTTGCAGTGTCTATGGAAGACCAAGCATTTTATTTACCAGTCTAAAAATGGAGAACTGGTGACCAGAGATACCACAGACAAAAAAAAAAAAAATGCACACACAAGAAAGAGAAGATGGAGAGAGGAGAGTGAGCTTCAGCTGCAGCAGGAGGGGCATGTGGCATCAGAAGGGAGGGTAGGGGACAGAGACACTGCCACAGAAGAAAAGGAGACCAAGACACTTCCTGAAGGTGACACTGAAAGTCAGGGTACATGCCTGGCCCCTGGTACGCCTTGGTTCTTGCATTTGATTCCTTTGCTTCAGCAAATTAACCAGTGTTCCTAACGAGAAATAACCTTTCTAGGTTTCGGTTCCCCAAGTGCTTCCTAAGAGAATGGAGACCTACATTCTGCAAAGCACTTATTTCAAGGCCTGGCATACGCTGCCCTCAGCCACACTAAGCTTTCTTCTCATATTCTTCTTGAGTCACTGAGGAAAGATTCTATCACACTGTCAGTCCTCTGAGCCCAACACAAGTCAGGAATAAGAGACTGTAATGATTGAGCCCTCATGGTGTGCAGGCACAGTGCCAGAACTTCAAGTGGGTTCGTCACAACAGCCCTACTGCATAGGACCTATTTTGGGGGCATAGAAACTGAGAATTAGAAAAGTTATGTAGCCTCCCCAGGTTCTAAGGCTAGTAAATAACAAAGTGAGGGTTTAAAACCACGGCGTGAAACCCCAAAGCCAGCATTCTCACCCACAGACTTACATTACAGTGTAAGACCGATCCAATCTGCCTCTTACCTTCTGAAGTTTTCTCATCTTTAAAATGCACAAGAAATACATTTTGAAACTCTGGAAATGATATGGCAAAACCTTCCTTTATTTCTTAATAGAAATTTGATTAATTAAAAAGTTCCTCTTATACAAAATAAAATTTAAAAAATAACCCCTCCATGAATGGAAGCCACGTTCTAGGGATCCAAAATGAAAATTCCCAAAAAAGAGTGACATGGACCCCAGAGACTCTTTGCCAGAAGCTCCCCTCCCCATCCCGACTCGGTCCCCCAAAGCTGTAAAAAGGGGACAAGACCCCATGAACTTATTGGCATTACAACAGAAGAAATCGAAGAACAGCCTTTGCTCAGCTGCTGGCTAAGATTGTACTTCATCAGCTCCAGAAGAAATGCAGTATTCTGCAGTTACATTGTCCAGAAAACTGAAGTCTAGTGGGTTAAGTAAGGAATCTTTAAAGAACATCTTTCTAAAATGTTACAGATTTATATTCCTGTATTCTTCAACAGAAAATACTCTTGATGGTTTACTACAGGATGATTCTCATGAATATTAGTAGTGGTTGTAAGTGCAACTCAATGCTCTTTGGGTACGTGGGAGAGGAGGGTGTTAAAACCAGGAGAGCTCTTTAACTTTGCCCTAAACCCAAGCTGCCATGTCCTCCCGGTCTCTAAGTCTGCTTTTCAAAATGTCTTTTTTCCTGTTCCCTGCTCTCTTCACTTGTCCTTACGGTCACCCTTGTTTTATACATGGTTGGCTGTCAATGATCTCAAGGCGCCTCTAAGCCTTGCTGGTACCAACTGCACAGGGTCTGGTCCACACACACCCCTCTCTGAGTTCTTTCATGTATTTATTTATCTATCTATTTTAACTCACATTCAGGTTCCAGATGGTTGAGGTTGATGGAAGTCTAACCTCTCATTAAATGTCAAATTACTCTAATTTTCTCTCTCTCTCTCTCTCTCTCTCTCTCTCTCTCTCTCTCTCTCTCTCTCTCTCTTTTTAAATGTCTTTCTTTAAAACCAGAATGTGGATTTCTGGAAATGTTTTCTTTTACTCATCTGAGAAATTAAGTACCATTTGTCTTGGTTACTTTTTACTGGTTGCTGAGACAAAACACCTGACACCCAAAATTAGGGAAGGAGAGGTTTATTTAGCTTACAGTTTGGGAGGTTTCAGTTCACAATCAACTGGCTCCAAAGGCAGGGTGGCATGGCAGGAACAACACTTCAAGGCAGCAGCCACCGAGCAAAAGCAGCCAGAGTAAAAGCGGGGGAAGAGCAAGCTTCTCCTCCTCCTTTATATAGTACACAGGACACCCCCACACACACACACCAGGGTGGGTGTAGCATCCACAAACCTCCTTGCCTTCCTTTGCACAGGATGAGAATGTTTACAAAGTAAGACCCCTGGCTCCCTCCTGAGTCTCTCAGTTAAACTTCTGACCTTCTCAAATTATAACAATGACCAGGTAACTGTGCTCTACACCCCAGGATGTAGAACTGCTGAGTTACTTAATTAAGCTTCTAGACTTCTCAAGTTGACACAATGTATAAACCGTAACACCATTCTTTTTTAAAAAACTAAATATGAACACATAATTGACCAGGAAGAAAAATAGTAGAACTTTTTAAGAAGTAAAATAGATTGTACTTTCCCTTGACACTTTGCCTTTGGTGGAAGTCCTTCAAGCTTAGAAATTTCTTAAATTACTACCTTAAGCTACTTTAAGAAGAATCTAATATTTGATATAATTCTTTGATAATTCCCCCTTGATTTTGGTCAACCAATGGACAGATAGCTACACACAGACAGCATTACTGGGAACCCATATGTTCATGGTATTTGCATCCTTTCTGTCTAAGTAACCTTGTTTCACGTTCTACGGCTCAGCACAGGACCGACTCACCATGCTGTAGCTTTCTGGTAATCCCATTATTTTAACCTATCAATTTTTCTTTTGTTTGTTTCCCCATTCCCCTATTTGAGCACATATTTTATAATTGCGTTCTGTTCTAAAAAGCACCGCAATGAGTATTTTCATATAAACTGCCAGCTCTTCTGAATTAATTCTTTGGAATGATGTATCTTCACGTTACTGACCCAGGAAGAAATCCAAGCCCACTTAGAACCATGAATCAAGAAAGAAAAAGCAAAAGAGACCAGGTCTGAGAGAAATGAAAGCGTCGGGGGCAGGTTTGCTGCTGACTGCAGCTTGTGTGTAAAATGCTCCTAATCGTATCTTTCCTTCCGCATACGCTGAATGACACGAGGAAGCAGGCAAAGGCTGTGCTTCTCAACGTGACTTCATTTACTGCTCCAGGCTTTTAAATGTAGAGCAGAACCAGAGTGGAGTGCTTTCTAGAACAACTCCCACTATTTCTACTTGAGCTTTGCTGTTATTTTTTAAAATTTGTCTAAAAGAAATAAAGAAATACATGTCCTACTACCAGAAGCACCAGGGCACTTTTAACCTCAACGAGGGAAAGAAAAATACCTGATTCACTACCGTGTTTCTGGCATCATCACAGGGCACAGCAGATGGTCAGCAAACATGGTCAGAGGTGGCAAGGGCAGAAGGGTGGGCTGAGTACAAAAATACAGTAAGGTAAGAGGATTAATTCTAGCGCTGCATAGCACAGTAGGGAGACTATACTTAATAATTCATTATCTATTTCAAAATAGCAACAAGAAAGGATTTTGAATGTGCCCAGTACAAAGAAATGATCAGTGTTTGAGGTGACAAATATCCTCATACCCTGATCACTGCCCACTGTACACAGTGGAAACACAGTATCACACCATAGCCCATGAATATGTGCAACTGTTCTGTGTCAATTAAAAATACAGAAAGAAAGAAATGCACTCATAGAAACAAAGTGGAGAATCAATAAACACTTTCTGCAGGAATGCCTGGTAGTAAGAAGAGTGTTCTTTCACTGGAAAAAAAAAATCACTTTCACCTACTGTATACAGTCTTAGTGATGGAAAAGTTTCAAAAATCTGATCATACACAGTTTCCAGGGAATGTGCTTTAGGAGCATGCGCTGATTGGGGATTTGGGTTGTGATCATTAAGGAAATACAATAAATCTTTATTACACAAATAAATAACCAAACCCATATTATAAAGAAAGGCATGAAATAAACGAGTAAAGGAATAGCTGCAAGAAAGGGATTACTATGCATGAACCAGAAGAGTCTGAGGTAGGTCAAATTTCATGACTTTGTATCAGTGTATCCTTTACTAAAAGAAATCAACACTTATGAAGAAGACTAAGTGAAAACTGGCCTGGATGATTTCAAGTTTTTCTATAAGGGCTAAAGAGCAAAATAAAAGATAAGAAAAGTATAAAAGGATGTGTTAGTTTTGTAGAAACTGTCAGGCAAAATTAAATACGCATTTTTTTTCAGATAGAATTGTAAGAGGCATTTAAAACACAAGCCAAAAAATGCCTTTTTCTCCAAAAGAATAGGTTACATCCATATTTGAAAGTCAAAAGATTCCTAGTTTTTTATATGTGACGTAGTACCAAATTTATTTATATTAATAAAGGTCAAAAAGACTCCAGCTGGGGCTAGAGACGGGACCCAAAATAAAAGCCCATAAAGACATCAGAAGTCACAACCGTGAAATCAAAGTCAAAACTGGGAACCAAGATGCGGTAACTTCCCTTCATTTAATCCCAATACCTTACCCTGGATACAACCAGGTAACACAAATCCTAGAACCATCATAAAGATTTCTTAGAACAGAACATTAGATTAGGCCTGATGTGGCCAGTCAGAGCAAATACACAGAAATCCATTTCAAAGACAGATGTGGAAATAAAAAGAAAATAAAAAGTAGCGCTTACTTTATGTATTCCTTCTACAAAGAGTGTCGGACACTATGGTCATGTTATAAAACAATGTTTGAATAATGTCATTGCTTTAAGGTTCTCCCAAGGACCCATATATTAAATAAAGCCTTGTTCTCCAGCCAGTGGGTGGCATGACTGGGAAGTGGAGGAGCCTTCGGGGTGCACCTATTCTGTGCACCATGGTGTACAGAAAGGGAATACTAGCCCATACTTCTCCTCTTCCCCTCTTTTACTTTCCAGCCTTTGCAGGTGAGAAGCTTCCTCTGCCACTCATTTCCACCATGTTCTCACCACAGGCCCCAAGACAATGGGGCCAACTGACCATGGACTGAAACCTCCAAACCTGTGAACTAAAACAGAACTTTGCTCTTTTTAAATTGATTATCTCAGGTATCTTGTGACAGCAGCAGAAAGCTAACACACATAGTCATTGCTTACCTAAAATATTACCATTACAAATGATATTCTGATGCTCTTAAATAATCTACAACCTATTAAATACAGGCACTTCACATTTCATGTTGTTCATAGGAAAGAAACCCCGATTCCTAATTACAGTGTTAAGGACCAGGAGTTTAGCTCAGTGGCTTAAGCGCCTGCCTGGCAGGTGCAAGGTTGTGAGTTCGACCCATAAAAAAAAAAAAAAATCTAATTACAGTGTTAATGCAACAATCAATGTGACAACATGCAAACAGAAATCCAGCTATACATGCCACTGGATTTTGGCCAGAAGATACAGATTCTAGCTGAAATTCAATGCTTTCATCACAGAATAGTATGCTTAGCTAAATAGACAGAAGAAGCAACTGGTCCCAGAAATCCTTATTTTTATTCTGTTACCAGTAAGAAATACAAAGGCGCAGAATTCATATAGTCAAGAGTGACAAAAAGACATGCACATCTGAAACGGATTTCTAGGTGGCACCTGCAAGTAATAGTGGGTTATCTAAACTCCCCTTTTTCTATTCCCTCGGCCACCAGCACCAAGCTCTAGAGCCGTATTTCATTTTCCATGAACCGTTGTTGCTTTTTTTTTAAACCAAGGACTCAAAAGAAAACACCATCCCGAAGACAGTTAAACAGTTCAGTGCACCTAGGAGATTTGTCCTTAAGGAAGATCTGCCTAATGAAAGCAATTCTCTAACTATAATATGGAAGACTGCGTGCTCTCCCTGGTTAAAACACACACAGCCTCTCTGATGTAGGAGGAAGACATCAATCTAGGCACCTCTAAGATTAGCAAGAAACAAAACACTGTTCTTAAAAGGTCTGGCATGGGAAAATTCTGAAGGATTCCTGTAATCAAAACAATGATCAAAGTTCAACCATGATGCAAGAACTCCAGTCTGTCAACTCGAGATAATTAATAAGACCAACTTTATTTGCAGTTACTAAAATACAACCTTGGCTGGCGACAATTTGTGACAACCTAGATCTATCTTCTACCTATTTAATGAAAAGTTAAAAAAAAAAATATGATGTTCAGAAGGAAAATAGCCTTCATGAGGAAAGCTGTTGCCTGTTTCACCCATGGTCACCTGAGGCTACAGCTTGTAACATAAGACTTAAT
This sequence comes from Dasyprocta punctata, assembly GCA_004363535.1. Taxonomy (NCBI): domain Eukaryota; kingdom Metazoa; phylum Chordata; class Mammalia; order Rodentia; family Dasyproctidae; genus Dasyprocta; species Dasyprocta punctata. The sequence goes on along the minus strand of RJWM01004446.1, from coordinate 7,432 downwards.
TTGGTGTTGGCAGGAATTACCCCTAACTGGCAAAAGAAACGGCAAAGGAAATGACAATATGGTGCCTGTATATGCAACCGCCGCAGAGCCCACTGTTTTGACATGGTTACTGAAACAAACTCAACTATTTATGAGAGTTAAGTTGAATCAAACAGTTGGTATAGCAGAAAAAAACATCTGTTTCTGAAGTCTTTATGTCTAGAAAGTCACTAAGAAAGGAGGAGGAAGCACAGCCATCACACAAACACAGATACCTCCCAAAGAAATCAGAAATAGCGCTGGCAAGTGGGAACAGAGCCCTCGCGCCCCCGGGATAATGGCTCCTGGCAGAAGCACCATGTGGAAGGTTTTTACACAGTGAAATGCTTTTTTTATTTTTAATAAAGTCTGTTTTAGGAATGGAGCACAAACCATGATACCTTCTTAAATGGAGAACACGGACAAAGTTACACTGTTAACATGAGCTCCTTGGGTCATGGAAATCAGCATGCTAGTGGGTGGTACGGGGTCCCCAAATCCACTCAGTAGCTGCACTTCCACCTGGGAACTCTTAGAATCGCAGATACCCAGAGCCTCCCAGACCTGCTAATCGGTCAGGTCATTCTCGGGGCGGGTGTGAGCAGTTGTCTGGAGCAAGCCCTCTGGGCGACACTGATGGGATCTGAGGTTTAAGAACCATTGACATCTACTAAATGACTCTAAACTATTGTGCTCTTGGGAGTTTTCCGCCTGCTTTCCGTAAGTTTTCGTTCTATTTGCTCTTGAGTTACCATTCATTTCTGGCCACCACGGGGCCACTTTTCTTGGTCCTTGTGTCTGCTAATTTGCTGTATCTAATCTGCCGTAAGCTTAGCAATCGGTTATCACAGTTGTTAAAATCGTGTGTACATTACAAACAAATAGGCTCAAATCAGTGAGGAGCTGCCCAAGAGCCGGGTCAGCAGTCGGCGGAGGGAAGTGCAGAAGAGCAAAGCTCAGGACGTAGATTTTTGAGGACCTGTTAGGCTTTCTAGAGGCCTTTCTAGAGGCCTTTCTGTGTACTTCCTCAATGACACAGTACTGACTTGTCTTCCTTCCCAGTCAGGAGAGAAGGCGCTGAATAACTGTGCTTCAGGAGATGACATGCTTCAGTGGTTGCCAAGTCACTGCAGCATTTCTCTTAGATATTGTGAACACAGCACCAATACCTATCGTTCATCAGACGTTTACTGTGCTCCAGACACTGTGCTAAGCCTTTTCTATACATTATTCAGTTAGATCTTCCCCACATGCGGTAGGTTTTATTTCCCTCATTCCAGATGAGGAAACGGGCATTTTGCTATGGAGTAACTTGTGAAGAACATAATGCTATCAAGAAGTATAGCCAGAACTCAAGTTTTCTGGATTTCAATGCCTTCAAACCTTTTTAAAAAATTAATTATCAATGGGCTATGTAGTAAAAGAAGCAGGCAAGTCTCAACTCATAACTTAGAAGAAAGAAAAAAAGACAGAAACCCCAAGAGAAAATAAATCTCAAGAAAATAGGATTCTAATGAATGGCCAATATTCAGAAAGGTATAGATGCAGTCTTCCTAGCATGTAATTAGGGAAACAAATAACTAGTCATACCACCCTACCTAGAAAACCAAAACCTGTTTATGTCTATCCGAAGAGGGGCTTCCCTGTCCTCCTGTACCCTGGTTGGTTCATATTTTGGAAGGTCTTAAAGAATTGCCTGGTCTATTTTCCACAGGGCCCCATATTTCCTTTCATACCCCACTTTGGGGTCCTTACAATTACGCTATAAGTTTGTTCAAAGCATACAGAATTTTGTAAACAATTTGTAAACATTTGTAAACAACACGAAGTCAGACTCTGAGTACATGACTATGATACTAGAACTGACAAAAACTGACCATCTAGAATAATACTATCTTTTGAAATATTCTCTTTTTACTGTTTTCTTGTTTAAAAAAACAAAGTAAAAGGGAAGATTTCAAGTTCTCTTTCTTTTAGCCGAAGATTTTGCCAACAATACAGTCGTACTAGGATACGCTGTGTGGATTCTCTGAAACATTCAATATACAGACAAATGCTATGGGTGGATAGTGTACACTAAGTCACATTAGGCATGTCCAAGACAGAATGGACTCGAGGTATAGAATAGCAGCAGAGCAGTGGCTCAGCATGTGTGAGGTCCTGGGTTTGACCCCCAGCACTGAAATAAATGAGTAAATAAAAATAAACAAAAATGTGTTTACCAAGCATCAAGGTAGACTTTGTATATTTTCTTCAAGGTGCTAGGAAAATGCCATTTCTTAAAGTATCTCTATTTCTTACTGAGAAGAATCAGATGCAAACTTCGTACTTTTATAACTTGATTACAACCCATACCTAATCACATAAATGAGCCTCTGCTTTTTAAATTTCAAACAATCCCTTTTGAGTTGGCTCTTTGAAGACTCTATGGTCTTTGCAGAGGTACTTCAGGGAAAAAAATGCATTCTATAAAGTAACTACAGGAATGACTGCCTTGAGAGGTGAACATTCAATTATTTCATAAGAGAGACATCTTAGCATTCTGATGTAACACTCACGCCAGGGGAAATGTAAGAAATGCATACAGGCATATTACATGTGATGAAATGTAAGAGGGACACAAACATCCAGTTTCCAAAGTGGTGGCATGTGAGAGTTGCTTTTCTAATGTGTAAAAGTTTTTATTTGCCTTTCTACACCTCAAGAACTAGTTGTGTTTTGTTTTGTTGTGTTGTTTTGGTTTCTGGCTGATTCTTGAGTGAGAAGTAAAAGCTAGTCAATGAATTTGAGGCCTCTACTTCTCAGTGGATCAATAAAGGACAAAACTTGAGTTCTTTGGAAACCGGTACTCACAATTCTGTGTACTCATCAGCTCTGTCTGTCTGCGTTCCTATCTCCCTGTCACAAAACAATCACTTCCTCTCTCCTGACCCTCGTCCCTCTTTACCTTACCAAAAGCAAATGAACAGCTGTGCTGTTAAAAGTTTTATTTCTTACACCTCTCTTCTGATTACAAGAAGGTTTTCTCAAGGCTCTTTCCAAACTGCTGGAGTTCTGAAAACTCGAAATTTTTCATCTCTTTTTTTTTTTTTTTTTTTTGCGGTACTGGGGATTGAACTCACAACCTCGCACCTGCCAGGACAGGCGCTTAAGCCACTGAGCCAAACTCCCAGCCCTGGTTTTTTGAGGCAGGGTCGCACTGTGTAGCTCAGGCCGGCCTTGCGCTCGCGTTGTAGCCCACGCCGGCCTCGAAATCACAACACTCCTCCTACCTCAGCCTCCCGAGTGCTGGGATTAAAGGCGTGTGCCACCATGCCCGGCTCATCTCTTGAAAACAAAAATTCTTTCACCAAACCACCAAATAGAGCCCTTGAAATGACAAAGATGACATTTCTCCACCCACCATGTTAATCTGGACTGAGGTTGTCTCTACCTTTTTCCCTGACATATAAAAGCATGTGTAGGATAGAAGTCATCTCCAGGAAGGCACGCCACTATCAAATGCCAAGACCTAGTAAGGGAGACAGGAAACTTGTTTTTCTATAATGAATTTTGCCAGCCAATCCCAAGGTCACTTTGTGAAGGCACATAATACAATGCCAATGTACTAGTCAGGTGTATTGATTATGTTTGCACTTATGGTTAGCCTTTTCTTTTCTGTACAAAATTCCACCAAGGTAGAATCCCATCTCTTTAAAACATTTTTTCCTATGTATTCTATTGCAACAAAAAGAAAAGAATTATAATTACTGCACACATCAGCTGACTATGCTGATGGTGCTATTTCTCATAAAAAAATGCAGCTGGTTCCCTTGCCTTAGAAATCAGGAGCAGTCTTTTCCCCCAAAGAACTGGAACTTTTCAGAATCTGTGTTTCTTGGCTTTGCCATTCTCAAGAGCCTCTGGGTTAAACTCGACGCAATCTGTGCGAATCTTCCCACAGACTTGGCGAAGCTTAAAGGTTTGGTTGTGAATTTGGTACAAATTCATCCATAGTAAGATTTTAGAACCTAGGTCTCTCCTAGAAGATGCGAGAGTTGTAAGTTTTCTCCTTCTTCAAAAAAAAAAAAAAAAGGCAACTAATGTATGAAAATAGAATGCTATAGGCCAGCTGGATGAGGGTGAGAATATTCTCAGTATCTAAAGGGTTTCCTCTGCCCACCTCCCCTGACCCGCACATTCCTGGCACCTCTGCCAGCCAGAAAGCTCCACTAGGAAACATGCCATGGCACTGCTCCTAGCATGAAGAGGCTGCCAATAAACACCAGTTCAGCAAATGACATCCTAACTTTGCAAAAGGATTTTTCAAGCCCTTCCTCTCTTGTAAGAGCTTAAACAGTCAGGCCTCTTGGTGTTCATTGCTGCTGCTGATGGATGGACACACAGTTTTGCACATGTGTCATGTGCTAGCCAGACCAAAAGAGATGGGAGAAAACAAGTAAATCAGATGCCTGGAGCAGCCCAGGTTAGACCTATGCTTTTCAAAATGGGGGATATCATTGGAATCTGGGATGTACACAGTAAGTTGCAAAGGGACCTGAGTTTGAATCACGACTTTGTTACCAGTAGAGCTGTCCATTACTCTACGCCTTTATTTCAGGTTATTTTCCTTCCTCCATTCCCTCCCCTCTACTCTCATCCTCTTTTTTCCCTCTCCCCCTCCCTTCTCTCTTTTTCTCTCTTTCTTCTTTTTAGAGTGCTGGGGTTGGAAGCCAGGACCTTGCACATACTAGGCAAGCACTCTACAAGTGATCGCTGCAAGTCTCAGCCTTGACTTTCTAACAGTGGAAGTGGGGAGAACACTCTGAAGTCGCTGTGAGGAGTAAATTCACCACCAGGTGGTTAACACAGTGCCTTCCCTGCGTGGAGGGCCTGGAATAGAGGCGGCTCCTGACTTGTGCATCAGGTTCCCTGGCTGATGTAGGACACACCTTGCTGACACTTACAACCCACAGTGCTCTTTCAAGTATAAACTCTCAGGGTTGAGGATGTAGCTCACTGGTAAGCACTTGTCGAGCAGGTGCAAGGTTCTGGCATTGATCCCCAGCACTGGAAAAAAAAATCTACATTATTTCTTAGAACACACAGGTCAGTGTTCCCAGTTTGACATGTATAAGGTAAAATGTACCCTAGAAATGAATCCAAGAGGAGAGTTCCACCTTGTTTCAGAAAACTATCACAACATCTGCAGAAAAAGAAGAAAATAAATCGTATTCCTGAAAATGGCTACAGTGAACTTGGGAGTTGCAAAGTTGAAGAATTACGAAAATGAGAAACTAAGTGAAGTTCAGCTCTCCTTCTCCCCAGTGCACGGGAGGCAGGGGTAGGAGCTGTTTCCGAAAGCTAGAGCCTGACCTGGTCTAATGGCCAAAGCCTTGGCGAAAGAGCCCAGCCCCTGCCTGCAGCCGCGGCCTTCTTTCCTGGAGATCCCTTCCAATTAAGGTCCTGATGAGCATCGCTTTGAACCCAGTATCTGCACATCAGTGTTGAGAGATGAACCACAAATCTTTTAGTGCCAATTATCCAGACACAGAGTGAAGGAGATTTAAACTACATTGGCTATTTTTAATCTCAAAGATTTCCAATCTTTTATGTAAATGGATGAGGGCCAACAGCACTGATACATACAACCTCCATGATAATGTTTGCATATGAATCCCTGAGTGATACAATTTGGCAAGCCTTTTCTTCCATATCAAGGCTTGGGAAATATTTTCACTCATTTAGAAACGGGGAGAGAGACTCAAGATGGTAATCAATGTAATAACTAAATGTCCCAACCCATGGGCCATTCAGGATAAGATTTTAGGGATATGAGCCTGTATGTGTGTGTGTGTATGCTTGTGTGTGTGTGTAGAGAGAGAGAGAGAAGAAAAAGGAGAAGAAAGCAAAAAAGACTCAGGGCTCTCAGAAGGGGTTTAATTTCCTCTGCTGCTAAGGAGTGTAACTTAAACACAGTTATCAAAATGGTCAAGAGTTTGTGAATCTGTCACACAGCAGAAGTGGCATTTACAATAAATCTTGCTAGCAGTGTCTAGCAGGGCATTGTGTGGGAAGCTGAGGCAGAAAGACTGCAAGTTCTAGCTCAGCCTAGGTAACTTCCAAGAACCTGTCTCAAAATAAGAAAATAAAAAATGGCTGGAAATACAGCTCAGGGAAAAGGCCCTGGGTTCAATTCCCACTACTGCAAAAACAAAACCCAAAACAGACAAACAAAAATACAACAACAAGGACAAAGAAAAACAATGTCCATACATAGCAAAATTATAATGTCCCAGAATAGAACAGCAATTTGGGTGGGTGGGGGATGCGATGGTGACTATGAAGCTCCTAAAGCAGCAGTTTTCTATATCGTCTCCACTTAGTTAAAATGCACACTTCGCTGCCAAGATTGAGTAGCTAATTCTATTCACGATAATATATATAAGGCTGAACTTTTTCCCATATGGAAAGCTTTCAAACACTTAAACTGTACATTCAGGTAATACCTAAATGTCAATCTTAACCTTTTAAATTTGGCTTCTTGTGAACATGAGGCCATTTCTGACTTAATCTTAGAAACCTTGGATGTTACACGGCATCACTTTGGTGCATTCTATTGGGTTCCACAGTCACACGCCACTCGGTGCTAGGTGACGCAGCCCTCCCTATGACAGGAGGAGTGTGAGATAGTACGGGTGCCCTGCCACACAGCTGCCACAGGGTTTTCTCATTCTGTACCTCTTGTAATGCCTCACAGGTTGACTCTCCTATGAGCCGAGGAACCTGGGTCTGCATGTAGTGGTGCTTAATAAATGTTTTAGAAAGCACATCATGAGGAAAGATGTGATACAGCCACCTGATATGGATTCACAAAGGGATCTTCACAGGTTTACAGTGATACTTCAGTTGTCGAACTCAATTAGTTCCAAATTTGAGTTTGAACACCAAAAAGGCTGAGAACTGAACAAATTTTTCCCCTAAGAAATAATAGAAAACCAAATAATTGGTCCTGAGGCTCCCATATTATACTTATAAATTCATTTTTCCAGGACTTGAACAAATTTTGTAATGATTTCTTTCTTTCACTCTATCGTGGTTCTCACAGTTTTCCTCTTAGCATCACTGCTGGAATCACTAACTTTCTTTGGAGCCACGGTTACGTTAGTTCGTGCAAATTAAGTGCCAAAAAAAAAAAAAAAAAAAAAGCAAAGCAAAGCACAGTGACAAATGTTGTAATGCACTAGCACAAGTACTATATGTTGTGTGGGTAAGAGCGGCACTTAGACTGAAGTGTCACCCTTTGTGTCCTCAGGGACGAGATGCAACCCCTCTCTCTCTCTTTCTCTCTCTCTCAGCACACACAGGTTTTTTCAGGGCAGATTTTCCATTCCACCACTGAACAAAGTTACCAACACTGAGCAGATTTTTTTTT